>JAVQJL010042387.1:0-12051 GCA_036024295.1 Nannoperca obscura
CCCCCCCCCCCCCCCCCCCCCCCCCCCCCCCCCCCCCCCCCCCCCCCCCCCCCCCGCCCCCCCCCCCCCCCCCCCCCCCAAACAAAGAGGGCCGGGCTGCTTTTACTGCCTTCCCACGCCAAGCAGCAGCAGCAACTGACTAGAAAGTGTTACCTGGAATACGTTGAGTCGCCCCCACTCCTCCATCAGCAGACAGCCAATCTGAATGCAGGCGCAGTGACCCAGGTGTACAAACAGCAAGCAGTGGGGCCACATCAAAGGGTCTCATTAAAAGACAATAGATGCAAGTTCTCCTCCTCATCTCCCCTGCTTCCCCCCTCTGAGTCCTGCCAGGACACACAACACACAGCCCTCCCAGCTCCACTGCATCTCTCCTGCATCCAGTGTGCTGGTGAGAGGGGAGGACTGCAGCTTCATCCAGGCTCCAGTCCTCTCATGGCCACAACAGGCAGGAGATGTTACGTTTTGTCTGGAACATCAGTACAAAAATGACACTTTTGTGACGCTGATGAGTTTATTATTAATTATTGCCAAATTTGAGTGTAATTGTTTTAAGGACCATGATCAAGTTCATCTCATCAACCAATCAAGATTTATATAACATCGTAAGCTATTTAAAACTTTGAATTTCTATATCTACATACCTTAAAGGATCAATCTGGTGATACTATATAACTGAATGGGACCAAAACCAATGATTGATTTATCTTATCCCTCTTTGCCAAAGAGTGTTCCTTGATTACCAAGAACAAACACATTGTAGTTTGTTCCCACAAACACCACCCTGCTGCTGTAAATACTCACTAGAACATCAAATGTGTATTAATCCGCTCATAAAAAATTGCAACAAATGCACTATTTGCTCCAGTTTGAGTAATGTTTGCTAAAAGCTAAATTGCCCATGTATAAAGGTTTAAATAAAGACAGTATGTATTAATGCCATGTTTTTAAACAGTTATGTCTTCAGTATGAATTGGCTGAGTGCCAACAACAAAAGCTGGCCATCACCAAATCAGAGCTTACCTTATCATTTTGCAACCATAATTTGCATGTACTTTTTTACCATTCAAGGCATCCATTGGTTTCTATTCATTTTCTTACAATATAAAAACCACTTTGCAGACTTGTGAGAATTGGTGTGTAATCAATCACAGTGCTTTATAAGTCTGCATTAATGTTTGTCAGAGTTACATTATTGTGAGGTAACACAGGAGGATGGTTCATTTCATCAGCAATGAATGGAAGCCAATGGCTGACATAGAAGAGTAGAGGAGATATTTGCACAAATCTGTATTAAAACTGTATTCAAATTTAAAATATACCAGATTTTTTTTGTGCTTTTGTTGTTTTATTCAAATGTAATATGCTCTGTTTTGTTTGCTTTTGTAATTGATATGGTACTAATATGACACACTATTGGTTATCACTATTTCACTATTAGTGCCAGTTTCTTCAATTTTCATTTGATATCTCCTATTTTTCTATTTCTATTTAACTTTTTTATAATGTGTGTTTCTCAGATGTGCACGTGTAGTTTTCTTTAGGGTTTTACTTCTCTAGTTTCTATGAAAAATAAATGTTTGTGACAGTACAATTGCCAAGTTAATTATAGAATTAACTTCGACAATAACACGCAGAAGGGAGAGCTCTACGCTTTCATTTTATTACTTTTATAATTTATTTCATTGTCTTGTTATCAAAGTACCTACCTCATAAGAGCCCAGCTGTCACTGCAGAGACCTGACAGTTGACTATAACGACATACGGTTTTATCAGAATTTCTTTCTGAGCAGTCAGTTATCATTATGAGGAAAACAACTTCAAAGCTGAAACAAAAATCCATTACAGTATACAGTATATCTGCCTGACGCTTCGCCATCCTCATCCTCACGTCGACTGCATCACTGCGGCCACGTCTCTGATGCACACTTTGTATTTGAAATCGGGTCCCTAAAGTTGCCGGGGAAACTATTGGAATTACTTGCACAAGCATTTCTGCAACAGTCAAAAGACGTGAAAGACGCAGTCACTCATCCCTGCAAACGGATAAAAACACACATTAAAGGCACCCTGAAGGCCTGCGCTGCGCCGTTAGATGTGAGCTGGCCTGGGAAAAGCCTATCTGCACTCCACAGACAGCAGCAGCCTCCAGCTTTGATGGGGAAGCCTCTTTGTAGTTGGCCTGGAGATGGCTTGTTAGTCAGTAAAAGTGAGGGCTAAATGGCTCCCTAACAGGAAGCAGTTTACACGGTGACGCTCAACCTGCCTGTGGCCCTCTATTGTCCCGAACCCCATGTCCCACTTCATTACCATTTCCATAAGAAAGGAACAGTAATTGCCCCTTTTCTTCTGCTGCCCCTTCATCTTGGAGTGTCTCTTCTTTTCTTTTCATTTTTTACCCCCCTTCCTTCTTCCATTGCTCGGTCCCTCTCCAGTCTGCCCTCCATCTCTGAGAAGTTCATGCAAACTGGCTAGAAAACATTTGACTTTTTAAAATTAAAAGTGTATGTAGATTATTTAAGGGTGTAGAAACCAACTCTTATTCTCTTTATATGCTCTGTTTCTTCACTTTTTATGTTTAAATTATTGCCTTCCAAGTTTACCCAAAAGGTCCAAAGCATCAGAGCAGTGTTTGTACCGGAGGTCCTGAGGCTCTCCTGACCTTTGACCTGACCTTAGAAGGAGGACATGTCTGCTGTGGCCGCCGACAGATCACTGTCTGTGGATTTAAGCTGCAAATACTACTGATTAGTGTATCATAGTTTCCACAGTAATACATTGTATATTTGTTTAGATTTTTACTATTTCATGCCTGCTATATATATTTTTTTTATACTCTACACATTCTACACTCTTTGTGTTATTTCTATGATTTACAGCTGTTATTTTAGTGTGCTTCGACATTACTAAAATATACACTATCACCATTCAGTTGCTCACATATTTCTACCTCCTTCTGCTGATAATACTGCCATTTATGCATGTTCAAATGATCCTGCTTTCACATGTACATTTGCTTTATTAGTCGCTGTCCTGTAAAAACCATGTATCTCCAAAATATCCGGAGCTGGGAAAAAAAGCCTTTTTCATATATAATAAAGAACCACTTAGATTTAGTTTATCTGAACATTTTCAAGATCAGGATTTTTTTTGCACAATGGCAAATAGAAAACGTGTTTCCTCTATGTGGTTTTGTCTCTTAAGTAAATACATAAATAAGTGATTGTGCAGTAAAATGGGAGGAAACATGAGCGGCTCCTGTAGAGAAACTGGATCCCTGCAGCAACAGTTCAGCCACGAAATAATTTATTATAAATCAGATTAAAACAAAGTGGGCAGTTTAACACATGCACTGTTATTGTTATTGCTCTCATTATTAGTATTATTACATTGCTATTAGTATTATTTTTTACTAATATCAACATCAATACCATTACCTCAATTATTACTTTACATCTCTATGTAGAACTGTACAGTACTACTGTATGTTCTCCTTCCTCCTGCTCCCCCCCCCTTTCAACTTAACCGGTCGAGGCAGATGACGCCCACCTAGAGCCTGGTCCTGGTTCAGCTGGAGGGTTCTACCTGTTTAAAGAGAGTTTTTTCTTGCTACTGTCGCAGTCACAGTGCTGCTCATGGTGGGAGCTGTTGGGTCTCTCTAAAATTAAGAGTCAATCTATATCTGATCTATATGAAAAAGTGCCCTGAGATAACTTTGTTATCATATGGTGCTATATAAATAAAACTGAACTGAATTGAATTTGTCATGTTATGTACCAATAATGGGTCAAATATGCAAGAACATTTTCTTCGTCTTATTATTTTTTTCTGACAAAAGGAGCAAATACCCGCTCGTTACAAGGCATTAACATGGGTTTTGAAATAAATACACACACCATGTCAGACATGTCAAAAGGAGTGCCTGGAATCAACACATGAGAAACAGGGCCAGAGAGGATACACACACTCTTGCACTTTCACACTGTGCCCCATAACGGGCCTTCTTTGCCTTACTTTGAACTTCCAAGGTGACAAGAGGTGAATGCAGCAACGGCAGAGTAAATCTATGCGGGGAGAACGATCAGCCGCCTCTGTGTGTTTGTCAGTAATCCTATCAAGAGCAGCGTGGATACATGCAAACAACCAAAGTCAAACATGTAGTTTCACACACTTGCTTGGTAGGATACCTGGATCCCACTGACACCTCCACAGCTGAGGCCACGCCAAACACACCAGATCATTTTAAAGTTTAGACTTATAGGTTATACATTGATGTATATGTCATTAGTGTGGATGTTAATGGCTTCACATGATCTTCAAAAACAAACTCCAGGCAGAAATATTCCTGTCTCCCCGGTTTCCTTAGGCCCTCCATGGGAAGGCTGCAGGTAGTGCTCCTGTCAAGGGAAGGGGAGGGCCACCGGACCCCCTCGGTGAGTTGAACTGTTTTAATCATGGCCCCATGTGGACCCCGACAAAAGAGCCAGGTCGGAATCACCGTCTGCTCTTTTGTTGCTGGGGGAGCCACCGAGGCTGGGAGAGGGCCGCGGGCTCAGCCGCTGCTCCCGTCCCCACAGCAGGCCTCCTGTTTATTTGCTTTGGAGATTGTTTTATCCCAGGTGACAGTAAAGGTAGCAGGTTTCCGGGATGATATACTGCATTGTAATCGTCGGCCAGTGACGGTTGTCAGCAGGGCCGCTGGAGACACACACACACACACCGAACATGGGCTGGTAAAAACTCTCATTCCATTACATAATGCCATTTCTATAAGAGAGAGATTACAGTTACAATTATACATGAAGCATACATTTCTTGTTAAGTAATCTATACATAATTGAGCAAGCTACTAATAGCAATAATGAGCAATATGTATTCATATGTAATTCATTTCTTATATATATTCCAGCATATATATGTATTATGTTGACATAACCCTCAGAGGTTTATACCTTTATCTGTCAATTATCATTATTTATTTATGTATTCATTTATTGATATATTGTTTTGTTGTGATTCAGTTTACCCTGATTGTTCATTGGTTGCTAATAATAATCTAAAACTTAGGGTCTGAATCTGCAATGATCCGAGATAAAGTTCAACCCAGAATATTTAAATTTGTAAATATATTGATGATACACAATATATTTACATATTATATAAATGTACATTAGAAATATCGTTTTCTGCATGTCATAAGGGTGTACACTCTTATTATAAGTTATCACTGTTAACATGATAATCGCTACTTTTTTAATGTAATTTATTTTAACATATTTTTTTATTTGTATAGATGTTTTGTCCATGGAGGGGGACTGATGATTGTATCGTGTTCTTTTGTTCGGAGGGAAAAGGAAAAGCTCAAAAAACATCCATCAGTGCCAAATATCTTCTTTCAGCTTCTCAAATGTGACGATGAGCTGTTTTTAATATGTTGGTGTTTTTTTGGACTCTGGGAACAGTTTTTACAGCTTTCTAGCATTTAGGTTTCTTTCTTAGTTGTTTTAGTGTGTCTACTTTTCCATCATAGAATCAGTGGTGATCTTTTCTATTGAACCTGGTTTGGTGATCTTTTAACAGGTGATAGGGTAGGTCGGTGCTAAGTATTTTTGGAGTATTTCTGCCTTTAGTGACAGTAAAAGGCTGACAGAAAATGAGGTAAAGGGGCATGACATGTTTCCTTAAGTAGTTTATTTAGCTTAAGAAGTCCGAGAATTTTCTCGAACAATAAATAAACACTTTATCATTTAGTTTTTCAGAAACAAATTTGCACAGTGAAGTAAATTCACAAATGTGTCATTTTATCAGCGTGCGTTTTTCTTTTTGATTCTGAGAATTCAGCACCCTGCTATATACACAGCGGTGTAGATGGTGCTGAGTGTGTCGAGTTATTATTTGTGTGTACACTTTTTATGAATAGGCCTAAGTGTTTTCTTTTTTCAGAACTTTAAATTAGTTTCTTTGTAATTTATTATTGTATTACAATAATACAACAATATTAATGTTGTAGAGAAACACTTGTTTCACACACAGGTTTTCAGGGGTTTAAAGGTTTCATTAATTCATCAGTTAAAACAAGTTTCAGAAAAGAAATAATTGTAAAAATCCACTTACTAGTTTTTTGTGGAGCTATCAACCAAAGACCATTTCATGCGATGGCATCTGAGCTATCTCCACAACAGCTTAGCTAACTCCATCCAGGTGTAGTTGAAAGATCCAGAAAAACTTAAATAGGCCTTCAGATAAGATTTTTTTTTTTCTTCAAATTATTTCCAAGGTCAAGAACAAACTTTTTTCTTTTCTTATTAGCTTCTCTTATAAGCTCTGTCTCATCTTTAAGTAGCTTTAAAGATAGATAACCGTTTTATATATTCTGCCTCTTCCTCTTCCTTCCAGCACTTTATTGAAGCTTTATAATGCTTATACTGAATGAAATATTCAAATTTAAGGTACCAACGTTTCTATATGACTGCACCTTTACATCAAATGGAATTTTTTTTGATTTTAGATATTAGGACTTTTAAAAAAGCTACATTTTACCGGTGAACATGTTCTAAACACGCAAAAAAAAGATTTACACCCTCTTCAATGCCACAGTGGTGATGAACCAGCTAATTAATACTGACCACTACCCTCCTAACCCTTCTGTCACTCCTCTGGTGCTTTTAAGAGACACCGCTGCTGATGGTCTCTTTACGTTTGGTGACATTTTCATTGATCCTCGCAGTGATCGCTGACTAAATGGCCCCCTGGTGTTTATTACAGAGGAGAGGAAGGGAAACATCTGTACAAATGAAGAGTGGGTAAGGAGAAGTCTGCTTATAGAGCTCAGATACAGATGTCGGAGGTGTCTGCAGAAAGCCCTGGAAAATGTGTCAAAATCTAAAGGAACAAGATGTCTGGTCATAAATGCTGTTTTGCTGTGACATAATGCTCATTTGCAATTTGGCCTTCTCTATTGAGTTTTTGCTTTCCCATACATGTTGGCCAGTCTTTAAATAATGCACGGTCGCCCTCTGGTGGCTGCTATGGCTACCACCATCCTCTGTGTGACAGTGGATGGATTCTCATGCACCAGCCTTCCACATTACTGTGCATTACAATAATTTAATATTCTATGAATGTGAACCCCAAACAATGTAGCCAACAGCATGCGCAAGATTGATGATGAATAGGCCACAAATCATATAGAGAGACGACACACAAAAAATGCACACGTCTCCATAGTTTCACTTTCCCAGGCCTGCTTTTGTTGTCATGAATATTACACCGAGAATCAAATTAGGGGCATAGGCCTTGTGAATGATTGATATAATGCATGCAGCAAAAAAAAAGACATGGGGATGTTTTATTCATGAGGGGTTAGAACTCCCGTTCACGTTTCAGCCAAGATTTAATTGTTTATTACAGAACAATAGATTCACAAGAAGAGCAAGCCCTGGTGTGAATGTAATTTGGATTCTGGTGTCAGCAGCAGCGACACGCAAAATATCCCTCTCTGCTTTGAAGATTTTGACTTCAGAGAGGCATTTCTTTTTTTAACACACCTCATCAGGCTTTATGGAATTGGCATAAGTGAGTTTGCATTCATGTCGGACCTCTTTCCCGCTCGTTTGAATTGGACACTTTGATTTGTGTCTTTTTCGCTCCCTCCAAAACCACGCACAAACAGATGCATTAGCTCCCTAATTGCCGGGATTACCAGTGGAGATGCTTCTTGAGTTACCAGGGTTGCCTCATAGAAAATGAAAGCCTGTGGCCAATTTGCATGGGCGGTAATTGAATCGCCTGCAGTGACGGAGAGAGGGGACGTGCCACGCATTGCGGGCCCCCGATTGGCTTCCCTGAGAGTGTGGCATGAAAAGCCATTTTCGAGCGCTGAATGCCAAGGGTCTGCTCTCTCATCCACTTCTCCGCAGCCCTCCCATCCACTCCGGTGTTTTCGCGGGGCCCCGTTGATGGCTGGTGAATGGGGTGCGTTCGGAGGAGAGGGGGGGCTCGCACTTATGGGGAAATGACCAATCACTCCTTCATCTGGAAATCCTGAGAACAGTCACGGGAGGGGGGGAAATGACAGTGTGTGGGAATGTGGAATAGGATGAACTGCTGCTGCACAATTCTCTAAAGCAGGGTTGAGTTATGCATTGGGACGGCGGCGAGATGTAAATGTCATATGTTATCTACATGTGCAAATTGAATGTACTGATGAGGGACAGCCCAGCTACACACCCAGACACCCCGTTAATATGAATAACACACTTTTGATATAGGAATCCCTATATGCTGCAAGTAATGTGCTTTCTGAATGTAATTTATTGACATTTTGATAGAATGAAATCAAGTTTCCATTCATTTCTTGCTGCAGTATTTCATATTTGTTGCTTATTTGCATGTGTTGTATCCTTTTGTCTTTGCCTCATATCATTAGGCAGACACAATACTCTCACAACGCTTGTCTCATACTTTTTATTCAACATGTTTTGTGCTGAAATGACACTGGTGTATACAATATGGCCAAATAAATGTAGATATGTCACAAGTACGTCTCCTCTGTCTCTGGACTGCAGCCATATAGGATCTAGTTAAAATTTTAAGGAGTCTTACTTTCATTTGTTACTTGATGTCCAAAATTTTCCTTTTAGCTATTTGAAAAATATAGACCGTGACCCAGTGGCGTAAGGTAGTTACGACACGCTATTATAGTGACTAGTTATAAAGCACACACACCAGCCTGCGTATATATATATTTGACCAACAATGTGTTGGATTGTACAGTCAAATGAGTTTCTTAGCATATTGTATTGGAATTAAAATAAGCACATAATCTTGTTATAGGAGATACGATCTCTCCATGGGCCCCCCACCTCAGGCTCCCCAGTGAAACCGCACTTCCTGCACTGTCTACATTTACGCCCCTGCCCTGACCTCAAACCCATCCAACACCTTTGGAATGAGCTGGAACACCGACTGTGAGCCCTGCCTGCAGCCAGGGTCCAGAAGGCTGTCACAGCAGCAGATTAATGCCCAGGGTTATGGGGGGGGGGGGGGGGGTGTAATGTTCAGGTGTCCACATACTTTTGGGCATGTCTACGCTACTTTCCTGCAGCGTCCCAGATTTCCTTGGTGATCATTAAGTTGATTTGATTATATGTATGTTACATGAGTCATTTCCTGCATGGTGCATGTGTCTATGATGGTGAGTATACAAAGCAAAACGAAACAAACAAAAGCTTTTATCTAGACAGCTTCACAGCAATAAAAGTGATGTGACAGTAAAAACAATATTCATTTCTTGCACTGCATTATCATCCTGACGCCTGTCAGCATGGATGGACAACAGATGAGGGTCTGTATCCTTTTCATTTGCTGCCTCTGCATCTCTTTTGTCATCAGACTGCAGCAAAGTAAAACACACACCCCACTCTTATTTATTTTTAGTCCTGGCCTCAAATGGGAATGAGACCGATTACATTTCCAAGATTGACAATTTTATGCTGCCAAATTAAAAGAACCCTCTGAATTAGTGAGATAATTGCATGCAATCTCCCTTTAATGGGCCTGTCAGTGATTACTGGCTGCCTCGACCAACGCTATCAGTGGCAGGGAAGGGGAGTGTGCTGAAATGAAATGTCAATCATATTAGCATAAATGAGTAAATTAGTGTGAGGAGCTCATTGTCAGAGCGAATCAGTCCTAACGTGCCACCCTTCTACCCATGGTGGGGGCCGACACTGTGAGGAAGGACGGATGAAGAAGAGGGAAAGAGAGAGAGGGAAAGTGAGAGAGGGAGGAGTAAGAGAGACAGAGAAATGACATGTGAGCACATGGTGCTGACAGCTTATGAGATGTGCAATTATCATCTTCAGCCGGTGAAGCAGAGCGTTGTGGCAGTCGACAATCATTTCTCCTCATCTGCTCTTGCGTTCATTTAGCTGATGTTGCCTGCTGCCAGCTTCAGGCCGAGGCAACAGCTTCACAGGAGAGGAGGACATTTAAGCAGGTTCTGAAGAAGGGCAGTTCCCAAATATCTGCTTAAGTTGAGTCTCTTCTCTTAAAGGCCTCTCTTTGTTTTTCACACATGATCTCACCTTACAATTACAATGTCAACATAAATAAAACAGGCACTTTCCTCTCTCTCATACAACTTTCATGTAGGTTTGGAACAGTGATGTGTTTATGATTTACTTAAGTTGAGAAAAAGTCTCAAATATTGATTTCCACATTTCAGCTATTAGCTTATTAATAGCATGGTCTATTTTTTCAGCCAAAACATTTTACAATAACTTTATCTGTGCTCATGCATTGTCCAACATGTTTGTTTTCAAGCTGTGTGTGTTCATTTTTGGGCCCCAAGCTAAAACTACAACATCTGGGATATTATAACCGTATGCTGCGTTCACGTCATATCGTTGGGATTTCTGACAGAAACTTCTGACAGCTATGATGTCTCCTACTCGCTGAAAAGAACTACAGAGCGGTCAACAGACCCCTGGAAATCGCACCACCAGTAGTTTCATCCAAATAACATCTCATATTAACACTAATACAATTTCATTTAAACAGGTCTGTACACGTCATGTGTCGTGATTTCACTTACAGAATACCGAACACAAAAAAAGTAGCTTAACTTAAGCTATTTATCTGGATGTGTTAAGCTGGATATGGTGCTGCTACTCACTGTTGCTGCTAATTTGTCACAGCGGCCATTCACACTAAAATCCCCTGTGGCCCAAAAAGCATTTTCCCCATAGGCCACTATTATAAAACAGACATTTGACAGGACACCTCCATCTGCAAACAAGATCAATTATATTCCCTTTATTATGAATTTTTTTAACCATTTTATATTTTTAAAACCTTCCCAGAAACGTTTCTATTTAACATGCGTGACATCATCCCAATGTAAAGCCTATGGGCTGAGAGGGAGCACACAGGCAGAAGTGAACCTTGGAGCAGGAAAATATCTAAAGGTATAAAGTTGATATGGCCTACAAGTTGCATATTTAAAAATGTATGATTCATTTGGAGTCATGTTTCTAACCGCCTAACGACATAAGTTCAATATTCACTGTCCTTTTAGCTCTGTTTAGTCTCCCAGCTCCAGACATTTTGGGCAGGTCGAGTACCACTGTTGAATGTGATGAAGACAACTGCCTGATGGAAACAGCACTGATTAGAGTGCAGTTTGTCAGCCAGATAACCAAAACAATTAGCTAAAAGAGGCTGAAACGCTTCGTATAGCTCAGGGAAACTGCAAAGGTGGGTAATAGTTCTCTGTGGGTTTGTCACTGCCACCTTTCACATGTCACATAGTCATTTGATCCATTGTGAAAATCAAAATGTTGATTAGTGCAGCTTCAAGGAATCCGTTCAGTGAACCTGGTCAACTTTACATGAAGACACAACTCAGAATTCTGATTCCATGGCACAGATTTATTTAAAGGGACACTTTTATAATTAGGTATTACACTTTCATAAAGATGGGGGAGTCACAAGACATAGATTAAAAAAAGAATGGTCAATACAAAAGAGGCTCAGAAATCCTCACCTCCTACAACAGGGGTCAAACTCCAAACACACTGGATCCTACAATTCCCATAATGCAACCAATAGCTTCTTTTCCTTAGATGCCTCGCTCGCTCATTAATGCCAATGTCTTTTAAACTCCATGCTCCCAGTCTGTCACATGAGCTTTCTGTTAGAAAAGTGTAGTCTCCAAGCCCCTGATAAATAACCTTGATGACATCATCAGGGTTTTTCCTCCGACTTGACGCAGATCCTCCAGGGCCACTCCAATAGTTATCGTCACGACAAGTAAACCTGACCTGTATGTGTAAAGTCGATGCAGTTCCCGTTTAAGACTTTTTGGAGTTTTATAAAAGGAACACTTAGTAGTCTAAGAAGTTTTGTATTTCTGTTTTCTGGTGAACACATTATCTACACTACCGTTCAAAAGTTTGGGGTCACATTGAAATGTCCTTATTTTTGAAGGAAAAGCACTGTACTTTTCAATGAAGATGACTTTAAACTAGTCTTAACTTTAAAGAAATA
>JAVQJL010042391.1:0-19155 GCA_036024295.1 Nannoperca obscura
ATAGATAGATAGATAGATAGATAGATAGATAGATAGATAGATAGATAGATAGATAGATAGATAGGCATACAGATTATAGCAGAAGAGAATGGTTCTGGTGCAACATTGCCATAGCTACAATAAGCTTATACATTAACAGGCCCTTTTTCTAAGTCACTTTCTGTACACCGAATTTATTTTGTGACTTCTTGCGTGTCATTTCCATCAATACCTCAATGTGACCTTTAATACGATTTACTGTAATACTTGTGTCCCGGAGACAGTAGGCACTCTCCGTTGTCCCGTCTCACATTTCGTCGTCAGTGATGATGTCACATAGTTTTCTCAGTGCTGTTGCAGAGACACGGCCACACGAGTTCATGGCCTTGCAGTTTCTGTAATATCTCAGATTTTCAGAGGTTCATGAACTTGCTCAAGGACACCAGGACAGAAGTAATTGCAGATTAGAGCAAACACAGTGGCTCATGCAGTGATAAGCACTGTCACTTTGAAGGATTTTGTTCGACATTTTGGGAAACACGCTCATTTGCTTTCTTGCTGAGACTTAGGGGAGAAGATTGATACCACGCTTATGTTAGTACTCTAAGTAATATATGAAGCTTCTGGTTGCTAGCTTAGCATGAAGACTGGAAGCAGTGGGAACCTTCTACTGACCTGCAAGCATGCTGTATAAGACAGATGTAATCTCCATTTCACAGTCACTTATTATGTACCAGTTTGCTTTGAAATAATTGCTACTTAATATTCCTGCTGTCAAATGAAACCCCGCCCTTTCTCACTGTATACCACTTTCACACACAAACCATGTCTGACACAGGGTAATATTAAACGGGTAAACCCATTTACCAATTGACATCAGTCTAATGGCCAATTTTATACACATCACTGCTAATATATACCAGACCCATATTTGAAAAACTGATCGGTAGACTTTCAGTTAATAACACTGATGAATAAAGTCTAATATGATAGGATTTTTATTTACTTATTCATTTAGATTTTCTTGTGACTTCTTTTTTTTTTTTGTTCATCTTATGATAATGCAACAACCTATAATATTGTTAAAGAGAGCAGCAAAAATAATGGTTTAGAGGACTGGAAGAATAAACCCTTGAGGTTAAAGTAATCCAATAATAAAAGCATATAGTAATCCTATAATTATTGTTGCATGCCTTTCATACAAAGCCAAACAATGTGTGTTCAACATAGATCAGGCGCAGGACTGTGAACCCAGGTTGGATAATACATGTTATGTGGCTAAGTTGTGTTGGTCTGAAGGGGGAGTAACAGACGTGTTCGGGAATAAACCTAAATAAAGCTCTTCTGGTTGAAATGCCTTTAACTGCTATAATTACTGTTACAGCTTCCCTGTAATTTCTCCAGACATCACTGCCACCTAAGTAAAATTAACTTGTACTGTACAACCAACCACAGTAATTGTATCGTAGTCGTATTCCACTTTTTGTTAGTTAAATTAATGAAATTATGTAGTAAAACATACAATGTAAAAATAAAGGATATTGATGGATACAATAAAAGATCAGCACTCAGCGTGATGCATACTATCATGTATATATTAAAATTAATAGCATTTCACATGCGTGCCCTTCTTTTGTTACCAGTTTGGATAATGCTGTGATTCAGTAATCTGGTGGTGTATCAACTGATCCTCCAAAAGCCTTTTATTCCCTTTTTTTTTGCCCATTTACTTCCTCTTCAAGCCATGAGTCATGGCATCTTCACAGGGGCGTGTGAGAATGAGTTACCTTGTTCTGCATACACAAAGCAAAAGCTCAAGTAAGTGTGACCATGAGAAACAAATGATGTTTTTCAGCCTGGAGTTGATAGATAGCATCTGCTTTGTTGTTGTTACCCAACAGCAAAAAGGACATGCCTGTACCTGCGAGGGATGATGATGAAATGTATGTGTGTTGTGTAATGTGGTTGGTGTTTTGGGGCGTAAAGTCGAACAATCTTCAAAGTATGTATAAGCTCACCTTGCATGCTCTATCCATCATGAGCTGTACCCTGAGAATATAGTGTGTATGTGTGTGTGTGTGCGTGTGTGTGTGTGTGTCACTTTGTCCAGCACACTACAAATGAATAATGTATGACATTCAGCTGTGTTTGCTCAGTGGGCGACACCCACGTAATCAAGATGAGTAAAAAAGACAAAGACAGACAGACAGAAGAGGAGAGGATAGATGAATGCCTGAACCTTACTAAAATTATTTTAATGAAGATCTCAGAAAATTAGTTTTGCTGCGTGCAACGAAAGAACAAGTGTACACAGCTGTCCTTCTTCATGACACTGGAGGATTTTAACCGCACTGCTGCCAGAAACTGCCATAATTGTTTCTGACTTGTGCTGTTGTTCCATGTGGCCTGGTGGCTTTGCTGCTGACAATGTGTGTATATTAACACCTGGTGTAACACAATGTAATAACCCAGTAAACCTACCCAGCCTAAGTGAAAGGATATATTGTTACTCAGATGTTCTTTGTATTTGTTCACTTCATTCAAAAGCCTTTAATTGTCACATTCAGCTAGAGCAATCATTTGCAATAATTATGATAATTACATGTGGTGTTCGGACATTGTTGCAGCGTCCGTTCTGCTGTAATTTGAAAACAACAGAGATTTAAATAAACATATCATTGATGCGGTTACAGCCACCTGCAAAGGTGCAGAGGAAAGAGGGGACACGTTCACCCTTGTGTACTAATTACTGCACAACCTGTGTTATTGAAGTCCTGTGAACATGTTTGCAGAGGTGTAAACACACATCTACTGCAAAGTACAAACTAAATATAATGCTTTTTTACAATGAAAAAAAAAGCATACAGATACATCCAGGGACACACAAAAGTTAACACGTATTCAGACACACACGTAAGTACCGGTAGATATAGTCTGCACGCAATCATGGCAATAAAAGCAAAAAGCTTTCAAGTGGAAATAAGTCTGAGTAGCATGTAGCACAGAAATTCCAAAGAAAGGGAGAAAAAGGGCTATCAGAGGTGAGAGATGGAAACGAAGACACTGACAGATAGAAGGCAAAAAAAAGTGAAGTTTGACAGTCATTTCATATTAATACTCTACATTAACAGCCCCTATGATGAATAATTAATCTGTTGGAAAATTTAGTGATTTGTGCTCCTGGCAGACTAATGCAGAGTAAAATAAAGCCCTGTGACTGTAGCTGTGAATGTGCATACAACATAAGTTTGATTTGCAGGAGTGTATGTTTGGATAACTGAGCTTGATGTTTAGCTTTTTTTTCTCTTTTTTTTTTTAAAGCTCGTGACACTGGTTTATAACATAAAGGCAAAATTACATCTCTGACTGCACCACCCTCAGCTGCATATAATCAAAGGTTATCTGACAATGCAGTGTGTAATCTTCCGAGCCGATGTGAAGTGTGGCGTGAGAAATTGGAGTGTATTACTTTGACTGGGCTCACATTAAATCCTGGATAGAAGAGTGGCACTCTTGAATCTGCTTGGTCCCGGCTAGAGTGTTGCCTTCTGCCTGCTGTCTGTCAGTCTGCTGACTGTCAAAACCCACAGTTTAATATGTCAGGTTGGTACTTGCGACTATACAGTCTACATGGGCGTCTAACAGAAGCTGTATAAGATCAGAGCATAAAAGGATATATACATATATATATATATATATATATACTTTTGACTGTGAATGTGTCCACGCATGTTGATGGATTGTGAAGTTTTGCACAACAGTTCTCCCCACAAGCAATGTCCAATCTTTTTCACCTCATAACCCCACTTGTACTCATGTTTAATTCAGACGAACCACATATTGCAACATAACTTTTGTTAGACAATCAAATGTCACACTTTCTTTGTGCTCTATTTATCTTTCCTCCATCTTTCCCCATCTGGATTCCCCATCACTCTCTGGCTAACTCTTTCACTCCTCCTAGGGAAGACTTTGAGAATAAATATGACCAGAGGTAGTTTCGAATGTTTTTTTTTCTTCCCTTTGCTTTTTGACTCCATCAGAACAAAGAGCTTTTGTTATTATTCTCTAATTTGTTTCAGAGATCATTTACGTGATTCACTGTATCCTCTGTGCACCCCTGCTTCCAGTTGGAGTTCATCAACAAAGTGGGGTCACGTGCGACTTCATGGTTATGTGGTAGCCTACATATGTTCTTTGTCTCAGTGAGAGAGGACCTCGCGTCTGTATTTGCATGTTTTCATTAATGTACGCAATCATGAACAAGTACAGTACATGCACGTGAACCGCCTCTACACAATCCTCTGTGTAAAACTGACAAATTCACAAGACTAAAGACAAATGCACAGAGAAATTCAATAAATCATTCATATACTTTTGGGATGTACTATGAAAATGTGTGTATGACGAAATAAGTGAACAAATCTTTCTCTTTCTCCACATCGAGCCTCTCTTATCTATCCTATGTAACATGCTGGCACCAGATCAAGAGATTGTGCTGTAAGGGTTTTAAATCATTACGATTTTTTTTTTAAGTGGGCCTGGTCAAGTCTCTATAGTAGTGCTGAACAATTATGCAAGACACTGGGAGAAATAAAAAGGCTGTGGGGATCAAGAGTTTATCATGGTGATGGACCCTGTTATGAAGTGCACACAATGCAGACTCCTCTGTTTCCATGGAGACTTGTGATCCCCACTGCCCACTGTACTTGCAAACATTCCTCCGAAGCCTTTTTTTTTTTCTCTAAGCAAACGCACTTGCGGATAGTTGCCAAAACTGGCGTGAGGGGTCAAAGGTGATCTCGTCTTCAGTGCTAACATGATGCTTGGCTCAAACAATGTAACAGCTGCCTTTTAGCTGCCTGCCTGTGCAAACTGTGCCATCGTTCGCCCATGCAATAAGAAGTCTGTGGAGAATGGAGCTAAATTTAGGTGCAGCAATATGTAGTCCAGGTGTAATGCACATGGCCTACCTAGCCAGCCCTGCTATGCTGTGTATGAATTCAGCTGAGCTGGACCTGAATAGACCTTTGGAGAATCTGAAACTATAGCCCACATGCTTCATACCAGTGTCTAATCCCATTCTGGCTTACTTTTTTATTGGCAGCAATGTCTGCTAAAGCCTTTGTTTTTTCTATATCAACATGCTAAAAGCTGTCTCTCCTTTCTGTTAATGCCACGACACAGTTTTAGACAGATGGAGGGACGAACAGATCTTTCGAACAGTTCGGGTAACTGTTATTCAGTAGCCAGGTTACGGTTTATTAACGCCCGGTGTTCTGTAAACATCTCTCTGGGTGCCTCGGGGCCCAGACCCATTTCATCGGTTGTTCAGGAAGTTTTATCTGAGCTGAAATCCATGAGCACAGCAAAGGGAGGACATTTATTTTTACTGCTTCCAAAAAATGGTATTCATGTTGCGTTCAGGCAGTGTTCGGAACTTGTGATTCCCAGTTGATAAGGAGAATACCAGATGGGTCCATTGCAGTTACTTTTTGTATGCACATGCAAAGGCCTGCTCATTTATTTATGTATTACACAGGAGGGAGCTTTGTGTTTCACCAACTTAGAGCTTGTTCGGTTCTATATTTCTGTCCTTTCCATAAAGCAACGCTCCTTCGCAGCTTCACACCAAAGATGTGTTATCTCATCGTGCTGTTCTCCGTTTCCCTGCAAACTCCCGTTCACCCTGTCTCTTTTCAGATCCTCCTGAAATTACAGGAGTTGTGCAAATAAATAAATAGCATATGTCAACGTTTGGCAACACTTGGATTAGCTGCTTATGATCTAATTGAAAGAGGGGCGGAATCTGTAACTTGCAACTATAACGTGGTGGTGGGGGGCACCTCGTTATGCTTTTTGCCAGTTGTGTGTATGGCAGTGTAGGGGAGGAGGTGGGACTGGTATAAAATGTATGTATGTACGTGACACACAGACTGCTGGGCTGTTGACTTTTGTAATCAGCACAAGACCATTACACGTTATAAATAACCGTGGTGGTTTAGAGGTACAGCTGTGTACTTATCAACCAGAGGGTCATGGGTTCGACCCCGGACTCCCCCGATCACCTCCTCACTTGTAAATCGCTTTGGATTAAAGCATATGCTAAATGTAATCTGTTAAATGAATTAAAGTTCCGTATTTAAAAAAAACCCTATTATTATGCAGCGTTTCGTGCCATAAAAGCCTCGAAAGGTGGTTCAACTCTAACCTGCACAAATAAAAATTCTGAGAAAATTGGTGGCTTCGGAGGCTTAATTACCCCCCACTTCGCTTAACCTATTCAAACCGTCACAGTCCTGGCGCAGAATTTAAATTCAGAAATGCAAATGCGGCCTCTCCCACAGCGGACGGGGCCCCACGCAGCCGGGGCGTGGTCTCAGGGAGCACGCTGTTAACTTTTCAAACCTGCCTGGGAAACAAACAAGGGGAAAAAAAGTGGCGTGCCGAACAGGAAGCAGGGAAACAACCTTGGAGAAGGGAACGCGGCGGACTGCTTCTCCTCGGGGAGCGGGTCACAGCATTTGTCGGACAGACTTGAGCAGCAGCGTTTGAACTTGTGAGCGGAGTCGATGTGTTTTGGGGCTCTTAACCCGTTTTTAAACCGCATGTGTAGTGCGGTGATTTGGCACCTACGGGCTCAGGTGTGTTGGTAGTGCAGTTGAGAACCCGGCGTTTTGAGTTGGGAGGACTCATTGATTGATCACATTTCTTGTTGTCAGAGCACAAAGCCTCGTCTGCTACATCTAGAGCGCCCGCCCATTGGGGCTCTCTGCGGAGCGATAGTGGGAGATTGATTGTAGTCTCCGGGATTTGCCGTGGGAGCCGGCTTGGACTGCGATTTGCTCTTCCATCAGTGAAGGGGAGGACAATTATAGCAAGGACTTATTTCAGTCTGACTCCATACCGCCAGCACTTGCAGATCCCCCCTCCTCACGTGAACACATTTAGTCTCCTGTCTGCAACCAGGTTTTACGCGCGAGTCACGCTGGACTTTTGTCCCCTCTTTTTCTTTTTTCTTTTTTTTTCTAACCGAGGAGGCTGCGAGTGTGAATCGCCTCCGCAGTCTCGGATGCGTGGTAAACGGGGAGTGGGTTGGGTCGCCTAGGCGCCTGGTATTCGCGCACGTCGTCAGCATAAAAGCAGATAGGTGAGGGTGAAGGCGAGGGGAAGCAACACCCGAGTGGTTTGGTTTTTTTTAAGCAGGCGGAGAAGAGGAGAGTCGGTCGGACACTGGCAAACCGCCGGACTCACCGGCTCTGGATTTGACTCTCAAGACGAGCCCCCGGCCGCTTTTGTCACCCGGGACTCGTGAACCCTCTTCTTCTTCTTCTTCTTCTTCTTTTTGATTCAGGACCGGCGTTTAACCACGTTGTCGTTTCCGACCGGACACCATCTCCTCATCTAAAGGGAATATTGGAAGTGAGGGGGCAACACAATGGCAACCGGTGCGCTCCTTCTCGCCTGCGCGCTGCTTGGTAAGTCCATCTGAAGAAGCTTTCAGCCTTCGTGTGTGCTGTGATTTCTCCCCCCCCCATCTGTTTAGTCCAGCGGGATAAATCAGCATCTGCCGTGTCTCGGCAAACAGGCACACCTGTATGACGCACGTGAACGGGTCAGTTGGGAGAGCTGCTACTAGTCGTCACGAGTCAGGTGGAAGTAGGCTCCATCGATAATCACCACAATAATGTCAGTTGTCTGTGAACAGCTGTGTGTGTGTGACTGTGTGCGTCCGTGCGCGCGCGCGCTGAACTAGGTTAATGTGATATTTGGACTTTAGTCGCAGATTAACCCTATACAGTCTGACCTCCTGTGTTCAGAAAATGATCATATAGACAACCTGCTTTCCTCTGTAATTAACCCACACACGTATAAAAACATCCAGTATAGACACACCTGGATCACACATCACCAACAACAACCCAGGGGTTGAGGTCCTCCAGTGGGTCCCAGTATCTGCTGCTGTTGTACAGGAAGTCATCACATACCTGCAATTTATTGGATTTAACAGACAAATGCGAGTTCAAACAGCCGACCACACTCAGTGTGACACATCGAAACATTCATACAGGCATGACTGCTGACACACGCTTACACATACACACTGTACATTCTGTCTGTGAACTGTCCCAAACAAACACCAGATGGCTTTTCTGTTCCTGGATGGGGAGGCCTGTCGGCACTGCTGGGGGACAGAGGAAGGGGGGCGGGTGTGGGAGTGGAAGTCGGCCCGCTGGAGGCCCCCACTTGGCCAAGAGGATTACCAGTCTGTGCCTTGCTTCACCCCTTTCAGCGCATCAGAAGTCACTTTCACTGGGATTGGGTAAATGACTTATCCCAATAAAAACACGATGTATTGTTCTGTGTACAGTAGATAAGACTGCACACAGTCACAGTACAGATCTAGTGTAGACTGGATAAGGGAGGGTTTTTATATTATATAATAATCATGAATCACACAGTTAAATAGGAAGTAGTTTGAGGTTGTGAAGAACATTTAGGGTGTTAGGAAAGAGTAGGTTCTGTTTATGCGTTGAGTCTGTGTGGATCATTGGCACAAATCACAAGGGGACCCCAGGGGAAATGATATTATGACATGTTGCCAGCATCATTGGTGATATTTGGCTGGCAACTGTGCGATATGTTGCAAATAAATCCTCCAGGGCTGAAAAATCAGTTGATTCACAGAAAATTAATTGTCAGCTATAATATTTTCTGGTTTTTCATGACAGTTAATTTAATATCTTTGCGGGGTGGATGTTGGTCAGACAAAACAAGACATCTGAAGACGTCACATTGGACTCTGGGACCTGGTTTTTCCGCTATGTATTGATATTTTATACATCAGTATATTTGACGATACTGAAAATAATTGTTAGTTGCATCCCTAAATCATCGAGTGTCCATCACAATATCAATAGAGGAAAACATACCTCTAAAATGGCAAAATTGTGTTTCTCAAAATGACATTCTTTTTATTCACTAGACTAAAAAGCTTTCACTTTAAAATGTTATGCAACTTAAATTAAGCTGCTTGAAACATTGCATGAATGTCAGGCCATGTGTCGTCTTCATATACTGTAAAACCATCATATCACTCAAAAGGCTGACATGACTAGAAAGGAGAGCAGTTACAGGTTTTAAAGTGTCTCAAGTAAGGATGCAGTGCTCCATTATTGCAATATTGGTGCTAGTGGATCAATAATGCATAACGGCAGAATGTATGGCAACACATATCAATTGTTTATCCCTCTCCTACTGTGCACGCACAAGCATCTGTGTTTAGTGAGATTTTCCTGTGTCTTTTGCGTGTGATCAGCTGTCTGATTTTGTCATGCGTGTCATGTGGCATGCGTGTTTGAACCTGTGTTTGCTTTTAAAATGGAATAAAATAAAGGTGGATGACAGCTGTTAGATGGAGACAGTCACCGTCGAACCCAGAGGTGCCACTTACGCAATTTTTTTGGCTGACCAAATCTTATATATCGGGGTTATTTATGCTGCTGAGGTGGCAACCAGGTGTGAGGGAGTGTGTGTGCTTATTTGTGGCTCCGGGGTATGCGATATAAAGCATATAAAAAGAGTTGCCCGAGGGAACAAATGTTTATTAGCTTTACAAACAGGATGTCTTCCGTCTCCCCCACAGAGAGTGAGAAAGCTGTCATGCCTTTTGGGGGGGGTCTTCTGTGTTTGCGAAAGTGTTTGAAACGGGGGGGAGCCAACCTAAAGTACCCAAGATGTCCCAGTTTATATAACTAAATTGAAATGTAATATGTGTGAGGTTGGCTGGATTAACTGTGAAATGCCTGAGTGGTTTCCATTTACTAGGCTGACAGGAGAGCAGCCTGCAGTCACCCAGGTTCAAATGAGCTGCCACAGGTCCTGTTTATCAGCTGGTCTCAGAGCAGCTTCACATTGTACAGAGGAAAATCTTAAAGCTTATGTCTGACAAGATGCGCACTCTGCCTCGTGAGGAATTCACACATTTTTGTCATTATGTGATGTTTTTATATATATATATATATATATATATATATATATATATCTCGATTAGCTCTGCCAGCTCAGACAGGTGCTGTTTTCACCCCGTTCACACAATATCTGAACATGTTGTGAATGTTGTCTTATGTCAGATGGTTGGTGGTAGGGGTAGGAAAAATGTGATACATATTCAATACTGCTTGGCTAAAAGTGGGGTGTGGCCTCTTATTCAAAAGGAACATAACCAATATGCATGCAGCACACAGAATCACGCTGACGGCTGCATCTTCATGTCATCATATTCAGCTCAAGTCATACTCTTAAAGGACCAATGATTTTGCACATCTTAACTTACTTGCTATAAAAAATGAATAATATATATATATATATATATATATATATATATATATACATACATACACACACACACACTGCCAATACATTTCTTAACCTCGCTGTTTTCCCTCCCATCCATTTCTTTCCGTTCATTTCTGCAGACTTGAAACATACATCATGTCTGAATTCGTTTCACATTTATTTTTATTGCGAGGTAAGTCATTGCAGACTTCAATCCCAAATCAATCTGCAGTTAAACTGCATTACCACACTACAATAATGGAACTTCAATGAAACTGGAATGAAAAAATACACGTCAGACTCGATGCTCACCGTGATGGAATACACAACTCAAGACTCCATACAGAAATAAATGAAAACCAGTAACTACCTGGACAGTAAGAAAAAGGGAAGGGAGAAAAATAAATAAATAAAAAAAGTTGAAGCACTATGCTTTGGGAAAAAGGTCAGCAGTAACAAAGTACACATGCTTTTAAGTCAAGGAAGTAAAACTAATAATAATGGTAGGATCCTTTTAGGGGCATCCTACTTTGCCTTTTCTGCCTCCGTGTGTGCGGTAGATGGGGGGGTTTTTTTGCTTCCTTAGAGTTATCCTTATCTTTCGGTGAGACTTTTTTATTCTGCTTTGGATCAGTCTTTTCAAGTCAGAAGAGCCGCAGAAACAATAGCCTGTTATCCTGGCTCATTACACTGCTATTGAACGGAAAGACAAAAGTTTTAAGTAGCTGTACTAACGCCATCAAACTCTGCTTATCAGCAGACGGAGTATAAAGCTGGCCATCCATAATTGGCCCAATCAAACAACATGAAGGCACTCAAGTGCTTATTTCCATTTTAGACATAACTATTGTGCCTTTTTTTTAAAAACCCATTGTACAGTGGAAGGAGGGCAGCACTTATAGCCATTTTAAGTATAGATTTCATTCTAAAAGTGGTGCTGTGACAATTGTCACAAATGCTTGAAAGTGGTTAGAAATGGAACAATCCCAATTTTCCGTTTCAGACACTCATTAAAATATGTGCATCTGTTAATGTGAAACAAAATAATTAACAGTGAAATTAGAAAATCTTGTACGGAAGTGACTCCACATAACTGTAAAAACAATTATGTGGAGTCTTAACTTACATAACTTAGTGAACTTTACTTACTGACATCTAGTTTTTCCGATATGATGTAAGTTTAAGAAAAAACTGTAAGATGCGTCCTTGTTTGCATAAAGATAAATAAACTACATAGAAGTTGAAGAGGAAAACGGGCGGCATAAAACAAATAAGATGCGTGTAGATTATCTTTATGGACTTTTTAACTTTTTACGGTCATGGGAATGTTGAGGTCAACTCGCAGGCATTTCAAACTTTGTCAGGATTCAACGTTTGCCGTGTCACACCCTAGTGCCCACCCCAGCCTCTCCTCTGTAGGAATGACAGCTGAAAGCTCCCACCCCAAAATGACGGGGATTTTAGCTTGTGTGTGGTCAAGCCACGCTCCTTCTTGCTGTGCGCTTTGAGTCAGCTGTTATCACATTGGGAATTCTTTCCATGTGTTTGTAAGGCTCAGCTGACACTAGAGAGAGTGTCGTCTAGACAGTGAGGCACAATGCAGTAACTCACTGTCTAGCTGTTTCTATAGCTGATTTGGAGCTATGCATGTGCTATGGAAAAGTTTGGTGTGTGCTGCATGTGATTGTCACAAGTTTTGTTACTCATTATTTTTTTCCCCGTTCCTGCTACCAGAAACCGAGGACCTACTTCTCTCTGTTACGGGAAGTGCGGGCTTGTGCAGCTGTCTGATTGTGATGCTGTTTGCTCCCCTTGTTATTTTCTGTGCCTGCTACATTCTGTAGCTTCAAGCCCGCTATGTTTGCATCATAAGCACTAGAGCCACGTCTTTGTGTGTACCCATGACAAGACGCCTTTTGTGCTATTGTTTTTTTCATATCATAACATCGTTGACTCAACTGACAAAAAGCAAACTATACAAAAGCAGAAACACGACTGTCAGCCGGGCTATCATCCACCAGTTGTGCGCGGCACGTCTCAGTAAATATTCATTAAAGTTGAGATGCATTATGAAAACGCAGGCCGTTTGTTGGTCAGTGTCAGGACAGAGATGTCCTATTAGTCACGGATCAATAGAAGCTGGATGAGGAGTGTGTGGTTGCGCTAGCATGGACGTGTTTTTGTGCTTTGTTGCATGAGGTGAACTTAAAGGCTACTCAAATACCGGTTACTAGTGTACCACTAGTGTACTACCCTGAGGGCAAGTAATTGCCCTGTAATACAGACTTCACAGTCAGCTACAGAAACTCGCACCCGGCTGCCAGTGCAGTTTTACAACAACCCCGCTGTCCTTTTGTTATAGGTTTCCACCTCTCTCTGTCCTCTAAGGTGAAAGGAATATAACATCTTATTCTCAAAGGGAGCTTTCTGAAGAGATCGAGAAACATGTGAAATTTACCTTACTAAACATTATTGCTAGCAGAACAATAAATCCAGAAACTGAAGTTAGTTGTAGATAATCAAAGCTAGTCTCCTCATGTGGTGGTTGTTTTTTTTCTTCTCTGATTATCCTCCCCCATTACCCTGATCTAAGCTGTAGTCTCTCTCCAACTCACATGGGGAGATGAGTGACTGTGTGAAGTGAAGCAAAGTTCTTGAGTGGAGACTTCCTGCCTGCCACACTGAATCAGGAAAGTGGCTGGAGCCGAAGCAGAGGCAGCGTCTGCTTTGTGTCGGCAGCAGCACCTCTGGATTACTGTCGGGACTCTCCCACATCACAGCTCCCTGCCAGGATCGAATGGCTGTGCCTGCACATCTCGTCACGCCTGAGATCCTATCTTGTGTTTTGTGATAACAACCCAACAACAGCCCTTTAGCTATTCAGTTTGTAAACCGTTTAAGTGTTCTTTTGGGCTGATTTGCATGTATCTCTGCCTCTTCTCACTCAAACAGTACTCTAGCTGCCTCCTCCTCCTCCAGTGAATAGCCCTGACCTCCCTCCCCCACTCTTTTCTAAACAATACTATGCCCACCCCACCTCTTCTTCAAAGTGCAGTTATTAGAAACTGCCCTCAAGTGTGATCCAAACCAGATATTTTCATCTTCCTTGCAGTGTCAGAGGAAGAATGTGTGTTTAACAGCCACATCTACCATGGGCAGTTTATGAGCACCTTATTTGCCTATAAAAGACCAACCCAGCCCCCTTTCCCTTGGGATTTGGTCTGCTCCTCCTCCCCCTTCTGCTGTTCTCTGTTGGGAGCGATGATGACTGGCTGGCGAGAGGATCCCACTTTACTCCTCCACACACACACACACACACACACACACTGCTGTCCTCCGGTGCAGCCACACTCCCCTGCTCCCTGCTTGATCCCACGCTGGTGGGATACACACCAGGTGGCGTAACTATGACGACCGCTCCCCACCTGCACACCGCTGATCTATTTTCAGTGGCGCACGCTCAGCTCAGTGTGCACGTTCAAAGGTGTGTGCGCACACGAAGTCTACATGCATGTTTTTTACCCCCCTTTTTAAAAGTCCTCTTGAGCAACGATAAATAGCACTTCACTCACTTTACCATTATGTTTTGTTAATGTGCTTCGTCTTCTATTTACACCTAAAACCAAAGAGATGCATGTGTGTGTGTTTGCTTCTAATTGCTTATGCATAAATGCATGAATTTACAAGCGCATGTCTTTTACTGCCTGAAAGGCAAAATGACTGACAATGGCAGAAAAAGTCTGTTTGAAGTAGACTAATTAATAGTTAATTAGTTTCCTTTCCAATCTGCAGCTTAATGCGCAAACGTGAGAACTGATAGCAAGCTGCCAGTCATACAAAAACTAACCACTGTACATAAAGTAGATACAGCTGTCAGGCTTAATTGTGCACAAGCACAAGATGGATAATGACCGAAGATAGCGGAGTGTTTTATAGCCTCACATTCTTTTACAACAATTAACGCAAACATTCAGTCGACTCGGCTGTAACAGTTGCTCATGACAGGATATTATGAGATGAGCTTTTCTTTTTGCATATTCTGCGTGAAAGTTTGGTTTGGGGTAGATAGACCACAGTGCTTTGTCATTCAGACAGGGTGGGGGATGTGCATGTGTATTTAAGGGAGGGTGGAGGTTGGCTGGGACTGGGGCTTGGGGAGATGAGGTTAGTGTGGTAGCAGGTGTCCTTATACAGTTAATGGATTTGGCGAAGGGAGTAGATTGAGGCACTTAATGTAGTGTGTGTGTGTGCGTGCATGCATGAACAAACCAGTTTGACAAGTTACCATTGTCCCTTATATCTGGACCCTTTTATCTCCCACACTGTTAGAAATAAATGGAAATAAACAGTAGATGGAATAATGGCCCATTTCTCTATAACGAATGATTGGCACTTATAACTACTAACCTAAACACTTCCATGTGGCTCACGGACAGCTCTGCCACATCTTCTATTCATCACATATAGACTAACCGTAACCATCTGTCACACTATAAATGTTTACCAAGCTCTCAATGACCCATAGCATTGTAGATTTGACAAGACTGCATCTACTCTTCATGATATGCAAACCATACCACTGAATCTTTCATTTAATTATTTTGATATCTTCCACGCCATGCCTTGATATTCTCCAAATGTTGGTGAGAGGCATGTCAGTTTGAAAATTGCTCCTTTTTGTCAAGTGCGTTCAATTCAGTGATCTATGTGGTAGAATCTAAAAGCGAGTTGACAGGAGCATTCATGAGGAAAATGATAGAAAGGTATGATTGCTTCCTGTACTTGATTTTCTTTATGTGCTCACATTGTAACTTCTCACACTGTAATTCATGGATAGCATGGTATGGCATACTATTCAGTGTGTGTGTGTGTGTGTGTGTGTGTGTGTGTCTGTGTGTGTGTCTGTGTGTGTGTCTGACTGACTGACTTGGCCAGGCCTAGCATTGTTTTGCCTTGAGTGATACACACACCAATGAGTTCAAACACCTGTTTTTACTGTGGCCTTTGTACAGAGGCAAAAGAGTGACAAGAGACGTTGTTACCGAGCTGCAGTTTCTCACTGTCTGTCTCGCTGTCTTTGAATGATTTATTCATAATAGGGTTTGTAAGGGACTGTCTCCAAATACACACACAGATTTTAGAGTTTAATTATATTTATAAGTTAAGATGTCACATATGTGCGCCATATGTGATTATGGTATAGTAACTGAGTTATAACCCTGCACAGGCTCTCCCTGTTGACTGTTGTTGCACTACTGCAAAGATATAGTAAGTAGCAGAGTCATGTAATCAATAATTCTCCAAAAGTAATATTGTTTACATTCCCTTCATGTTGAGGAACAGAGCGATAAAGCAACATATAGCATTTGATAAGCAGTAACTTTACCGGATGAGAAGGAAATACATTTTGTCTGGCACCACTGATGAGAATTTTGATTGAAATGATTTGAGGAAAATGTTATTTAAAGGGTTCAGAGGAAACCCTGCTTGCTGTTGATGGGTTTGAAATGATCACTCGGGATGAAACAATAAAACTCGAAAGCTATTTTCCATCGTGGTCAAACAGGAAGGCGAAGCAGCTGAGGGTGTAGGAGGGAGGATGAAGAGGCAGCTGTTCAACAGAGAAGGAAAGATTATGAACTGCTCCATGTTTACACTGTAGACAAATACTATCGGCACCGGAAATGGAAAGGAGAAAATATGAATCAGCCCACACAGGATAATCACATTTTTGCTAAGAGAGCATAGACTGTACTCTTATTTACATTTACAGTGTAGTGGCTACAGACACCTACAGTGTACAGTAACATATTGACACTGAAGTATGAATTATCCTTAAAACCCCTACAGCTTCCATTCTGGTCTCACCAGCTGTTATGAGCAACAGCGCAGGTGGGGTCATGACTGTTGTAGCCCAGGGGGCCCATAAATTAGGACTAGTTAGCATAGTGGGAGCAGAAGACAACATGACCCAGGTGTGACACAAAGCAGGAGTCCCAGTTCAGAGCTGTAGACTTTGATTCGAGTCACAATAATCGAGAGTTAAGGTTCACATGGACTTGACTGCTGCGAGACATGACTTACTTGGACTTGACTCCCTAAAGACTTCAATTGACGCGTTGCAAAAACACTCATTTTAAAATCATTGTCTGTACGCTGAATAAAAGGCTGCAGTCAGTTAGCTTAGCTTAGCATAAATGACTGGAAACAGAGGAAAACTGCTAGCTTGGTTCTGTACAAAGCTAACAAAACAATTTCTTAGCAATTAACTTCCTGGCGTGTTGTTGTCTCTGTGAGGTTGCCAGGTACACGGTGGATTCTCGCAGTGGTGGATAAAGCTAAGCTAACTGGTTGTTGGCTGTAGCTTAATATGTAGCACACACACAAGAGTGGTATCAGCCTCCTCATATAACTCTCTGCAAGAGAGCGTTTTTCCAAAATGTTGAACTGCGTCTTTAAGAACGGCTCTATTCCAATCATTAGATTTTTAGATTAGATTCAACTTTATTGTCATTGTACAGAGTACACGTACTGAGACAACGAATTGCTGTTAGCATCTAACCAGAAGTGCAAAAGAAGCAGTAAAATGTATGTACATAAGTGATAAATATGTATACAAAGAGAAAGAGAGGCCGAAGGAAGAGCTATCCAAGATACAGACATTACATGTAACTTTGACTCACACTATCTCTAGCAGGAGTACAGAGTATGTATGTACCACTTACGCTTTACTTGAGCCATACAAAGATTAAATGGTGACGTACAGTACATGCACTTCATCTTCCCACTCTCTGAACGCTCCTGTCCTCTCTTGATCTTGCTCTGATTAGAGCTGCGTGGATGTAATGTGGTGTTGTAACTGTTTGTCAGCTGTTAGAGCGGCCTGCTGGCCTGTCTAACGGCCCCTTTAATGGAAGTCAGAACACTTAGTCCCCCTTTCTCGCTGTATTTCTCCATGTCAGACACTCGCACACACAGCGTCACACCTGTTTCCCAGTTGACCGGCTTCCAGCAGCTAGAATGTTTTTCCCTTGAACACTGAAAATCATTGAGCTTTCTCTTCAGCCCAGAAGAAATATCTAGTCTCCCTCGTCTTTTTAAAAACCAACCGATTTAATAAATCAAGCAGTGGATATGAGATTTGTCGAAGGTTTTGAAGCTGGCAAAAGGGTCAGAGGTTGATAATGACAGTCCTGCTACACTGATTTCTACATTCTGACGCAGATGATGATTATCACCAGGGGGAGGACAAGGAGTGGAAAAAGAGAATGCGGCCTGAATTGTAATGCTGCATAGTCCATCAATCAAAGGTCCAATAATCTGAGAAAGCTATGGGGAGCTAGAAAACGAGTGGGGATTCTCATCACTCCATTACATGGTTTACATTAGGATGACATGCTTACCCAGTGCCATGTACAACAAACATTTACTTTCTTGCTCAAGGACAATGTGAGATTTTACATGATCACCAGCTTCAGCAGTGTTGTGTTACACATTCACTAGTTTCTTCCCATTTAGACAAAGAAGATGAAAGACAAGGGAGCTATCCTCTTGCATGCTGCAATATAATGAGGCACATACAGGTTTATTTTGTTGCACGATTTCAGGAAACGTGCACGATTCGTATTGTGCCATGCCAGTATCCTCTCTAACTGTTACCGTTTCCCTTGCATCAAAACGTCTCCTCTTTCTACTGCTTTCATCTTTCTCCCTCCAGTTTTCCCTCATCTTGGAATCTCTCTGTCTCATGCTCTCTCTGGTAATGATGTTAACAGGGTCAAACGCTTTCAGGGGCCTAGAGGGAGAAAGATGCATGGTGATTTTTTGAGAACGGTTAGCCAGCACCAGTGTGTAGAGGAAAATACTCTTTCTCAACGTTTATTGCTGTATGTATGTGCAGCACATAAGTCAGTGGTGCGCTTTTATGTTCACTTAGTTCTGTGCATTTTTGTGGTGCTCAGCCCCCTGGAGGTAGCTGCCGTTTCTCTTTAGCTTCCTCCCTCTTCCTCTCCTCTCACCATGTAATCCTTTCCTTTCCTCTTCGCTACCTCGCTGTCTGAAAATCTTCACAAGATTTCAGATCTGTGGTATGAGCTTGTACCTCTCTTGGGGAATAGGACATTGACTAGGTCCAATGTTTTTTTAATGTATAGCAAGCATGTTCATAATTAATTGATATTTCCCTGGATTCCCTTCAGTTCACTTGCTCTTTAACTTTCCCCAAAAGTTTTTGTAGAAGTTTGAGGATGAGGACTTGCTTCAGGCATGGGCAATACCACAAAAAGTAACACCAGGGACAAAATCAACAGTACTGATATAGTTACCAATATGTTTAAATATAAAAGCCCCTAAAATCTTTGTTTCAGATATTAAGTTTCTCTATATCGTTAAATATTCATGACTAGAAAAGCAACACCTAAAGTTAAAGTTCAGGGGAAAAAAGCAATGACGGTGAGAGGGTAGGAATGAAAGGGAAAAAGTGAGAAGAGGTGATGGGTACCTTGAATCTCCACATTATCACATCTCCACACTGCTGTGAATGTCCTCTATAGTATTTACACCCTGCTGTGTTTTTATTATACACCTTTCTAGGTGTATAATTATCTTGTGTCATAGAAGAGTAATGAAGAGAGTAGTAGGCATGAATGCTAGTGGCCTCGCTGCTTTTTCCACTGAGAATAAGACACTGACCACAAATGATTGGATTAGTGTTTAACCCCCCTTCCACTTAGCATAATCCTCTTTGTGTGTGTGTGTGTGTGTGTGTGTGTGTGTGTGTGTGTGTGTGTGTGTGTGTGTGTGTGTGTGTGTGTGTGTGTGTGTGTGTGTGTGTGTGTG
>JAVQJL010042393.1:0-11009 GCA_036024295.1 Nannoperca obscura
GGAAAAAGAATAAGGGAAAAGCACATGTAAAAGAAAAAAATAAGGAAAAATAAAGGTATAATTTTTATTTATTCTTTTATTTATTTCTCTTTATATTTCCACATTTATTGTTTTATTCTTTTACAGATTTTTCTCTTTATGTGGCACTCCTATTGCTCCATATGCGCCAGGCCAAGAGGATGTTATTATCACGGCCATGACCCAATATTTTCCATGTGTTGCCCCCCCCTTCTCTCTCTCTCTCTCTCTCTGTGTGTGTGTGTTGGCGTGGTCCTCCCCTCCCCGCTCTCCCGGCTCTGCTCCTCCTGCGCACCTGTCTACAACCTTCTCATCAGCCCTCCCTGTCTGCTCACCTGCCTCTCATCGGTTCATCTCCACCCAGTCTGTGCCAAATCGTTATCTCAACTACGCTGGTAGCTAGCTCAGACTTCTAGCTCCAGAATCTTTGCTGGTAGTTTTCCTTGTGTTCCTGTTACCTGATCCTAATCCTTGTTTATTTTCCTGTGTGCCTGCCTGTTAGAAAGCTCTCCCTTGCTTCCTCTGCCTGTCATGCCATCCTCCTTCTCGCTGCCGTCACCAGCCAGTTCCTCAGAAGGCTACTGTGGCGCGCCTCACATCTCTCCAGCCAGCCATGCCCACACCTTTTGCCTTCGTTCCTGTCCAGCCACGTTGCGCCGTTACCCCTAGTTTATCGACCCTGGTTCCATACTAGGTGCACAGACATGTCAGTGGCATCAACCTTTTTATCTAACTCTTGACAAGAAAACAAATGAGCTGATTTTTTTCTCAAAATGTTGAACTATTCATTTTTTAAATTAGTGAAAATTTAAATTTGCCTTCCAAAGACTGAAGTTCAAACAACTAATGCTGTTCAGATTAGTTTCCATGATATCCAGAACAGCTTGCAGTTTGTGGGATGACTCAGTTGTGGAAAATCCATTAAATTTGTAATCTGTCCCTATTAAGTTTAATTAAGATTTTGGAAAATTATGGCACAACAACTGAAGCTTGACTTGTTTTTAAAACGTATTTATTTTAAACCAGAATAAATATAAGAAGTTGGCTGAAATGTCGTGGTATTCTGCTAAACAAGAATGCTTCATCACAAATGCAAAACAGGCCTGAGACGAGCATCAGAAAGCAGGCACAACCATGTTGTTTTTCCTTTGTAGTGGCCAGAAAAATGCATAAAGCAACAACAGCAAACATATTGCATAAGAATACCACAAGTTAAGTTAAAATTAGACAGATAACATCATTTATTATCATAAAAACCATGATTATAGTTACACTCCTCAGTCTTTCCTTGTTTTATTAAACTCTTTAGAGTCAAACTTTAATGATTTTTCATCAGTGTTGGCCTCATGATACATTTTAAAATGAGATTTTTTTTATTGGCATTTTCTAAATGCTTCTAAAGCATCATTCCAGTATGATAGACCATTTCACAAGAGAATATACTTTAAGGATTAACAACTGGTTGGTTTTGCAAATATACATCTGGTTAACTGTCCCCACCTGTATGAGCTGATGAGCAAATTAAAAGGCGTTTACAGTTAAAATGTTTTCTCACGGTGAACTAAACTGCATGGCATGGAGTGCGTTAAACAAGACTGTCAACCTTTAAACCTCAAAGACCACAACTGGTTTCTACACCACTTTTTGTATCTTATAATGTGTGAAAATGGAACACAATTTCCAAAAAACATTTGTATTCCTCTAATTGGCTTCAGCAACAGTGAAGCTGCAGTTGCATACAGTAAAAACTGAACTTTTTTTCAGCTGGCTTCATCTTCGCTGAGATTTATTTAAGTAAATATAGGCATCTGGCACTAATAAATGACATTAGTATAAATAACAACAGATATGCAAGTGCACATAGACACAACCCACATTATTTGAATTTCAGAATTGCTGGCAGGGTATTGAACAGACTTCCAATAAGTGCCTATTTTAGTTGAATTCATGCACTCATAGTCATAGAATAGGGAAAAGCCACAGAGACGCACAGGCTAAAGTTAAAGACTTTGATGTAGTAAGACATGGGTTACATTATCCACAAGAATACAAGCTGATAATGGGGAAAACATTGACAGAGGACAACGTTTTAAAGATGTAAGCATTAAGAAAAAAACCCAGCTAGTAATTTTTGTTGGCAAAAGTGAGTCATCTGTTTCGACCTAAAACCTGAATCTTGCACTTTAGCTGCTCCTTTTTAAGAAAAGCTCTGAGGAGAAAAAGGATATTATGTTAAGCCAAAAAGGTTAGCGGACACTCTGACAGCTCCTTTTGTAATCTAAAATTGTGTTTTATTCTAAACAAAAGGACCTCAGCCAGTGTTAATGAGCTTTTCCATGGTTGTTGCTCACCTTGTCTGACTCCCACGGACTAAGAGACAAAAGAGACATCTGGACATCAGGACACAGGACAGATATTTGTGTCCTCATCCTCTTTATTATCAAATAAGGCTTTATTAACCACATAGTGTATGGATATAGTGAGGACACTGTGAAAGTCCAATTTTTTACTGCATTTGTTGAATGTCAGTGAGCTACTGCTGCACTCCTCTCTCAGAGGAAGTGGCCATAAATTTCAGTTTTCTTCTCTTTTCAGCTGGCGAAGGCAGCAAGAAATTGTCGGGCGAGGCGTTTCTCGCAAAGGGTTGTTTGCGAGAAACAAGTTTTATGTTACAGAGTGCTTATTCAGTCCTACTTATTCATTTTTACAGTGGCTGCAAAAGCACTGTTTGCAGTGTTCAGCACAGCATTAATACGGCACAAATGCAAGCAGCAGTGCAGCAATAGTTAGGGAATTGATTTGAAGGAGATGTATGGCTCTGAAGGAAGGTGCGCTGTGATTACATGATAAAGGAGATGTCAATGGTAATTAAGGTGATTACTGACTACACTGTGCATGCCCAGAAAGAGATAAGGTCATGCCCTGTGTCTGTACAATGATCGACTACTGACAGATGCAGGATAAAAGCCGGATGTCAGGCGCCCATTATGTCCACAACTCCACATAGTGATAATGCTGTTTAATGCTGAATAAATGACCACTATGGCTGCTGTCGTCTTTTATCTGTCCAGGACTGAACTCAAATCATGACTCAAGTGTAGGTCCTGCTTTGTCAGTCTCATTTTCAAATCTGCTGACAGGATCCACATATCCAGAAAAAACATTCTTTTGTCTCAAACTTGGCAGAGGTGCAGGACAAACTTTGAGTTCTCCACATCTCTCAGGAGTGTGATCCCTTCACAAGAGCTTTGATAAGAAGTAAATTACATAATCCTCCCTGACAGACAGAAAATCCAACTCATAATGGGATCCTTCCCCCAAATTTCAAAGTTCAGTCCCATTTCTCTGGCACAGAAGTATTTTCTGTGCGTGTGTGCGTGTGTGTGTGTGTGTGTGGATATAGGAAAATCATCCTACCTGGTATACTGTTGTAGAGGAATAAATAGCTGTCAAAGTCTCCTTTGGGCTCCTTCCATGAAATGAGGAGTTTGTTTGAGCTCAGTACTTTGAAACGCAGCCTCCTCGGAACTGGGACTGAAAAACAATTAAGCACATTTAAATCAGCTTCAATAAAGCTAGGTAATGATTGGGAATCAATTATATGTTGATGAATGGAAATGATATGAATTTACAAAGTTCCCAGCCACCAGCTAACATGTTAACATGACAAGTCAGAGGTTAAACTCAGAAACACCACCAAGACCACAAAACCTGACCCAAATAAGCCACCAATCAAAAGAACTCAAAGAGGAAATGAATAAATGGATGGACAGAAGGACAGAGAGAGGGCTGAGTGAATTTCAATTTCTGAAGTTCCTGTATCCATGAGAGCAACACATAAAGCTGGTCAGCATGGCATACAGCTCAGCTGCAGTTTGCTTCAGCTTAAAACCACATGAAAAAGGTTTTAAAAGGCACAGATTTAGAAGAAACAATTTCCAGTCAAATCCTTTATAGAAGATACATTTCAAGGAAAGGTAATATGAGGATGGATGATTTAAATGACTGTTACAAAACAGTGAAGAGAAGTAAATAAAAAAGGTAAATTTTTCTGTGCCAATGTGTGAGTGTACATTTTAGACCTATACAATATCACAGAGAAATGACTGGTTTACAGTAGCATCCTCAGCAGCTCACTGTGCTTTCCAGCTCTCTGTCAATGAAAACAGATCTGCAGCAGTCTGTTAACAATGGTGAAAGCAGAGTCTGTGTGACAGCATATTGTTAGAAGCAGGAGCAGAAGAGAATTTGACAGTTTTTAATCTATAGACAGAGACACAGACAAAAAAGGAAAAGAACAGACAGCAGCAACATGGAAATATAGTATTATGGAATACTACATATTTATCTCAGATGTAAACAAAAGTCACTGACATAACCTTTATGTCTGTGACACATATCACCATTTTGCTATATTAGTTCACCCAAACCACACATTTTTTAATGTGTTTCCACAAAGTTTCTATAAATTAGTACACACTGTCATCCATATATGTGATGACACTGCCAAAGTCACTTTACCTGTCAGCACTCTTTAAAAACATGTCATGTTGTCTTAAAAGATCCTTCAACTGAAATGGCTCAAGTTATACTTTGATGATATAACTTTGGGGTTAGGATAACACTTAATAAGATTTGTAAGATGAATATATTGTTGGGTTTATTTGTATTTTGTTAATAAAAAAATTAACTAAACTAGATTTTAAATAAATTGCATTTTTTTTGTAATCATTTAGAGCTCCATCGATGCTCTTACTCTTATACAGTTTTAAAGTATTTCTGATTAAAATTCTCATGACGATGAGAGACTTCTGTAGTTGGTAGAATCATAACAATTGTGGGACATAAAAATAAGTTATTTTCTTCAGTCAGTCAGGAAGCTAACTTTGCAGTAATAAATAAAGAACCAGCGTATATCCTCCAACAACTCCGTGCCTTCAGGAATCGAGGGATTAAAATTAATGAACTACAATTAAAAAATTGAAAAGCCCTCACCTTAAATGCTGACCGACATTCTTGTTCCTACAACCTTAAACTGTCAATTAATGGCATGTCATAAATGTTTATTGAGTGCTGACAAGTGAAGTCTGTACATCAGCCATTTAGGAGAAACTGTGTAGAGAAAAAATGGGTGATATGATGTTGACAAACCTGAGGGGTACAGGGGTACACTTGCTGATGAAAACAGACTTCCATCTTTCTCATTGGAAAATCCCATTCAGGCCACAATCAAAGAGCACTGTATTTCCCAAATTGCGTTATTGTATTGTTATGTTGTAGGCGGAAAAGTAGAGTCGGTCCATTTAACACCCAGCGTGTTAGCTGAGAGACTAAATGTTTTTTTAGTTTCTTTTGTGGGACAAAATGAATCAAGTCAGGTCAAAATTTGTCATAAAAACTGTACAGATTTGATACCTTTTCTCTATTAAAATGAATTATCGAGGTAAAGAGAAAAGTTAAATAAGTTCATCTCATTCCAAAAAAAATATTTCAGCCATGACTTTCCTGCCAAACATCCTTACATATTTAGTCATGGTATTACCTCACATGTTAATGTCAAGTCCCAGAAGCCAAAATAACAGAATCCAGCCTTAAGTTGTCAAACAAGGACAAGCTTCTTGAACTTTTCCTTGCCAGATCTAATGATGCTGTTTTTGATCGTTTTGCAGAGACACAGTGCGGCACTTTACAGTTTTACATTTTGCTCTCTCCTTTTCTAAAGTAATCACCACGCTACCTATCAAATACTCAACATGCATGGGATGAAATGGTGTAGTTACACCACACAATGAGAATCTATGAATAATTTAAGTCTGTGACAGAGCTGGTAGGTTATTACTCTGGTATCGTTTCGTGTGTACTTGATAGTATGTGAATTGAGTTGGCAGACAGGTTACTAATAACTGGGTGTAAATTGCCATGAATACCTTGGTCTTTGCTTTGCATGTCAATAAACACACACACACACACACACACACATACATACACACACACACACACACACACACACCCGCTAAGCTATAATAAAAAAACTTTGGAAAAAATGAATGACCCTCTTTTATCCTGTGAATGCATGTCAAGGTCTATAAGTTGGAGGCTGTTCCAGAGACAAGCAACTATGATTAATGAATATGGACATAATAGCTCCAATAGTTGTCGATGCTGACACAACATGAGGGTCTCTGAAATAAATTACCTTTCACAAACCATCGTGTCTGTTCTTGTTTACCACCGTACAGCCATAAATATCATCCAAGAGCTCAACATTTCACACTCTCTCTCTCTCTGGATCAAAGTGCTAAGATGCTTTTGTGAAACGCATTAGACGTCCTCGCTCTGTATGTCAAGATACTTTGCATAAATATTGTAGAAACCTTGGCTAGATGGCTTACAGAGCTTATAGCCATGTATAGCACAACAGTATATCACACATACCAGAGCCATTCATCTGAAAGAGTTACACCACTGACACCACCACCAACAGGTCCTTGCATAAGCTTCTTGCCAGGTAGAAAATGCAAGTCAAGCCATTTGGCGACTACTGCTTAGAAACAGAATTTTGCTCCAGTAAATAGTCTGAGTCACTGAAGCCGCAATGAAATCCCAGAGCGAGAAAATGATAGAAATCAATTAAAAACGACATATTCTCACCTCGTGGGGCTGAATTCTAATGCAATGATGCTTTTAAAAGGGTCTAATTTGAAGTATGAACTTGTGTAATCTCCCAACTCTGTAGGGAGCGTGAACTAGAAAAGTCTCTTAAGTGCAGGAACTGGAATTATCTGGGTTGGCGTGATACAGGCACAGCTTGATGCCCCAGTTTGAGAAGGGAGGACTCTTCCCAGGATTAGCAGCGGTGAAAGCTAGCAGGGATTCCTGGTAGATGAGTAAATGCTCGTCGTCCAATCCTCTGCTTCACTTCATCTCTTCGCTCCATCTCTCCCCTCGGCCCTTGTCTCTGTTTCAACTTCTTCTGCAAGCTTCCTCTTCCCATCTCCTGATTTGGCTCACCATCCTGCTCTGCATTGGCTTCTTTTCATCATGCTATTTTCGCATTCTATCCCTTCTCTTCTTCCTTCACATTTTCTCTTACATTCCCTTCTTTTTTCCTTCTGGCTTTACTCAGTCTCTCTTTTCATTGCAAGTTTCCTCTTTCCTCCCTTCTCTACCCATTTCTCCCTTCTCTCTATCCTCTCATTCCCATCATCTTTTCTCATCTCCTCATCCTCTTTTCCCCATCTATTTTCTTGCCCATTGTCTTAATTTTGTCTTTTATTTTTTCACTTCTCTCCTGAACTGTACTTCTTGCCACCATTCTTCCTCTGTCTCCTCTTCTTTTCCCTCATCTTCTCTTTTACACATCCTCTTTCCCATCATTTTTCCCTCCTTTAATTCCCTGTTTTCTTCCTTCTCTCTCCAGATTACCCCCTTCTGATTCCACAGTGACTAGGCTACAGTAGCTTCGGTAATACACAGGATTTGTGGATGACAACTACAGGCTTGCACTATGTGTATATGTGTATGTGTGTGTGTGTGTGTGTATGTTTGTGCTTAGTGCCAATCCAGCGCTGCAGCATGTGCCGTTTGATGTGGCCGGTGGTCTTGTCAGTACAAGAACTACTCTGCTCACCGAGATAGCACTTAACCCAAATCCACTCTGGCTTTTTCTTTCCACCTCTCCGCTCTTCTTTATCTCCTCTGCTGCTCTCATGGAACAATTCACTCTTTTATCACATATCTTCTTCTCATCCTTGGGTTTAAACTCTCTCCTCCTCATCCCTTGTCTTCTTGCCTGCTCTTTTATCCTATCTCCTCCTCTTCTGCGCCCCTCAACATCACTTTTGTAGTGGCTTAACGCCTTTTTTCTCTGTTTCATCACTTTACCTGTGTAAGTGATGCCTTTTTCCCTCAACACTTATCTCTGTGCTGCATTGTGTGTGTGTGTGTGTGTGTCTGAGAGAGAGAGAGAGAGAGAGAGAGAGAGGGAGAGAGAGAGAGAGCGTGAAATCTCTCTTGACTGGCTGAATATTAAGAGTCTGTTGGATCATCCGTCCCCATGTGCAGTCTGGTGATGGAAGCCATAATATTCAGCCTGCATGCCAACCAACAGTGAAAAAAATATCACCATAAAATTCTCAACTAGGTTAATTCTGCAGGAGATTACTGACTTAAAAAATAAGCAAATATTCATTTCAAGAGGCTGCTATTCTAACACAGACCATTTGCTGAGTACACTGCTAAAAATATACTGACAAGGGAATAAGTGTTGCATGTTACATCCTGTTACATAAGTGTACAGGATGATTTAAAGGATAGTTCATTACAACTATGGTCTTATTTTTGTATTTTTTGTATTTTTGTAGATCATATCAATATACTCAGCAAGTTAAACCAAATAAAATACAGTATTTACAATCTAGACTCTTGTATTCAACAACAACATCCTCAAATGATCTTCAAGAAAGTGACAAAACAGCCAATATAGGGTGAAATTGCATCTCGGTTCTATTTAGTTCACTCAGATTAAGTTTTATTTACATTTGGGATTTTAAATGACCAGAAATGTAGATCACCCCTTATGTATAAACTTCTTAATTCCAGAAAACTGCAGCAACAAGTTTCATTTGAGACAAGCATCCTCTTCTTACTACCATGGCAATTTGTCTCTGTTATTTCAAGAAAACCAGGACCCAAGTAGCCGATTCACATCCTTCTATTACTACAAAGTCTGCTCAACCCTGAGTCACTTCATGCTCAGCACACTATTCCACTCTGTGGTTTTGGGGAGCATGTTGTAGCGTAGCTCGTAGCTTATTTCATGCTTTTTAGCCTGCAACTATTTTACCAGACACTCACTACTCCTATCTACACTGTGGTACCCACACTGTATAATTCGCCATTGGTGGTAGAGTGAACTGGATATCCAGAGTGATATTATACATTGCACAGTATTTGTTCCTGTATCAGCCCTTGCCAACACCTAATACTTCACCTCCCCAAAAAATCATCATTAGCTCATGTTCCTCTTAATTCAAGTAAATTTTGTTTATTTACAATCACAGAACATTATCTTCACATTAGAGAGCCTCCCGCACGTCACATCTCCAGTGATTCAATGCTCTATTTAGTCCAAAGTGGCTGATGACTATGACAAGCTGGATTACCATCAACAGCAGCAGAGTGGCAAGGTGATGGCAGCCTGGGTTTGGATAATTTAGCAGTTTTTAAATTCAAAACAGGTTGTTCCATCTCATCCTCTCTTTTGTTTATGAATAAATGATTTCTCATCATTGGCTTCTCTCCCTCTTCATTATAACTCAAATTATTGGCCAACACTTTCACTCATACTAATTTACCAGGCTGCCCTCTAACCACAACACACACACACACACACACACACACACAGACACACACACAAACACACACACACACACACACACAAACAAAGGTGCAATATCTTTCTTTGTTAATGTGTTCTCGAGCACATAATATGTTGTGATGTGTCATGAAGCACAGTATTGACCCGGGCTGTCAGCCAATCAACAAAATCAATTACAGTAATTAACTATGCACACAATAAGCACACACACACACACACACAAGACAATGTACACACATTATGAATTTTACATTGATTAACTGACTCATCAGGGAACAGGGCCGACTATAATAAAGAAATTCTTAATTAACAATAAGGCATGATAACCCTTGGGTTCAGATGTAACTGTGCCAAACTTCCACCATCAGGCATCTTTCCTCCAGCTTTATTTGTCACTTCTGCATTGGAAACAAAACATAAAATGCCAGGTCTCACCTTGCACCCTCTGGACTGAGCAGAGAACAACATTTATATTTCCCTTTTAAATACATTTCAAAGCCAAAGTTACAGCCAGAGAGCAAAAAACAATCCATTGCTCAATTTCTGCATTAAGAACAGCATCAGAGTCGTTCCCACAGGTCAGAAAGAGGAGCAAAGATCTAACTGAAGCTTCGTATGCAGTACAGACTGCTATGCTGTGTCCAAATCTAAAAAATCCATTCATACACTGTACAACAAATTAGCATTAGCAAAGACGATCTGTAGGAAATATAATGCTGCTGAGAATATGTTGGGGTTTGTGTTTTGCCAGGTTCTTTGGATGGTAATGTCTCTCTGTCTGTCTGACTGTCTGTTTGTTGGTCAGTCCACCAATTTGGTCCAGATTGAAATATCTAAATAATATGAAATAATGTATGGGCATTCATGTTTCCCACAGGATAAATCCTACTTAATTTGGTAATCCCCTGACTTTTCCTCCAGCGCCACCATGAGGTTGACATTTTTGGAGTGTTTCGAGTTTCGAGTGGAATCTTGACAACTATTTGATGGATTGCTATGAAATTTGGTACAGATGTTCAAGGTTCTTAGATGAACAATGCATAAAAAGACGTGCATTGTGGTTTCTTGATTAGGATGAAATTATGCACTGATTAAGTCATATCCTTGGACTTAAATTAGCTCAAATAGAACTTGTTAAGTGTGAATGCTGGATCATTTCATGGTCAAAACCTCCCTGGACTGACCCACTCTTTGGTACGAATGGTGCGAGTTCCTGACGATATCCAGACATTTGTGCTGTATATACAAACATCCTCCATGGGTACACACATTAATCCTCAAGCTCAAATCCCCTCTGACCAGATGTTGCAGCTTACAACAGACCAGGCAAAAATTAATGTCTATCACATGCTCACTAATGAAGGGATTGAGCGGGGCACACTTCAATAATGTCTGGCAGGTCGTCCATGTTCTCCTGTGATTCACTGGGATCAAATCCCAGCCTAATTTATGCTGTCACACTTCTGTCTCACCTCTCGTTTCTGTCTGCCTGCAATGAAAAACATGACCTACAGAACTGCTGATGAAAATTGGAATTAAATGTTAAGAGAGAAAGGGGGGGGGGGGGGGGGGGGGCCAGAGACGCGAAAAAAAAATGACGCGAACCCGGGCA
>JAVQJL010042394.1:0-10648 GCA_036024295.1 Nannoperca obscura
TATCTATATCTATAGATCTATATCTCTATATCTCTCTATATATCTCTATATCTCTATATATCTATATCTCTATATATCTCTATATATCTCTATATCTAAATATATAATTTCAGTGGAACTTTTGAGGAATCATGAGCTGCATCCTCATATTTAGGCCAGTACTTTTTGTTTTACACAGTTCAACAGCAATGTGCAAAGACAATGAGGTTAAGAGCCACTGCATAAAACAGCACAAAACACTGAGCTGAAAGTGATAACCAGAAGGGGAAAAGTACAAACACTGTAGAGAGAGCCCGATGAAAGACAACAACACTAATCTGTGTCTCTAAACCTGCCGTCATCTATCAGCGGTGTATTGCTTCTGTGTTACTTCCTGTAAATGCAATATTGCACCTTAAACCACAAGCATTTGTCTTTCTTTTCACAATATCTTAACATTTCCCTGCATGATCAGCACAAACTGAAGAAAGACATCACTCACAGACATATTTATCCACAGATTAAATGATGATGGACAATACAAAATGCTCTTTACTGCCAATGGAGCTGCCGCTTTAACTCAGGCTTTTAAAAGAAAAGCTTTAATCAGCTCTCAATCTGACATCCTGGCTTTTTTTCCCTAAACGACAACGGTATTATTTGAAATGGACATAGAGCCTTTGAAAGGGAAATGACATATTAAAATAATAGTAATATTAACAACAGCAGCAGCAGCAAATGGACCATTGCATTAGTTAGGGTTCATGAGGGATTGAAATTTTTTATTGGATTGGGAAATCTAAAAAAAGCATTTGTTGCCGCAACACTAAATGAGTGATTATAGCAGCTTAGGCGACTCTGCTTTACCAAAACAATGAAAGGATTGCTGGATCAGTCACACTATCCCTTCCAGTGAGTTAGTGTGTGTGTAGGTGTGTGTGTGTGTGTGTGTGTGTGTGTGTGTTTTGAGGAGAGGGGTGCTGTATGTCGTGTGTCTAGAATCAAACAAATGAGTTAAACACTTAAAGATGCTTTTTTTGAAACTGTGTGTATTAAGAGCTATCAATTTATAATGGATGGCTTTATTTGATTCCATACAACAGAACCCCATTTTCTCAACTGCCTTTGAAAGCCAGACATTGTTTGTGTTACTGGGACACAGCAGCGCACTTCAATAGAAACCTTGGAGAGCACCTCATTACTGCGATTCATTTGTGAGACTGACCAGTCAGAGTTATATTCATGATAATACAAAGGACAGCTCTGTTTTAATAACACAGGTGATGTCAAAATGCCACTCTGCAGTGTAAGGACGCAGAGGGTATTCCAGATCAAATAAAAGTGGTTTGACTGGACAAAAATAATATTTGAAAAGTTGCACTGTCATTTTTCTAGCTGCTGCTTGTTTAATTGAATAATTTGTTAAGTCTGAAAGGAACCAGACGTCAGTGGCTTTAAGTAATCCAGTTGATGAATTTGCTTCTTGCAGTGTTAAACAGGTTATAAGCAATCTGTAATGCATTACACGTTGAGAAGAACCATCACAGCGCTGCAAATTAAGCTCAGGGCCACCTTCTGAGAAGGCACAGATATAAGTATACATTCTCTCCAAACAAAATAGGGCATGCTGTTTCAGCTCCAATTAAATGCTGAGAAAAAATAACAGTCAACGGTAGAGCAGCTGTGTACAGAGCAGCCAACAATAATTAAAAATTAACCAATTCCATAATTGACATTTTCCACAGCCATTCAAATCTTGCTGTAAACTGAATTCATATAAAGGGATGAGTATTCGCAGACATATAATGTATGTAGAGGGGCCTTTCAATGTTTGTAAGATTGTGCGTGTGTAAAAAACTAGGTCATCTGTTCGGAACTGACACATCCCCCTGCAAACAGATATTTGAAAATCTGAGAGTGTAGAGCGGGGAGCCACAAGCAATCTGGAAAAACAACAACAACAACAACAACAAATGACTGCACAAATTGTTGGGACGGAGATAAAACTTATTTGGCATCTCTTTGTATGCCATTACAATCCTGTGAATGCAGCAAACACCATATTACACAGGATGCAGGTTTCCCTGGTTTGGGTAGGAGCTCAAGGTATTTCCGTGCTGTTTCCACCTGTGGTAGCACGTATCTATATTTAAACATATGTGGTGGACATAATGAAGATGCATACAGGTTATGTCTTAAAATCAATGTATTGGCAACCTGCACTTCCCTTTTGTGATACACAGTGTTGTTGATCTTCTGTGTAATTTAGCCTCCTAAGCAAACCACGATATATCCTCCTTTCCACCTAAACAACCGTGTGGTTTATCTGAATGACACCCTGAAGGATATCTCTTGACCAAACACTACCACTAAAACGCTGGAGCCAACAATACCCAGAGCCTGATCCACTGAGGGATGCGGCTTTGATGGAAAAAAATGTTTAGAAAGTGAACACGTTTCATGGACTTTGAGCCAGGGGCGGATGAGAGTTCTTTTGTGGACAGAGGAGGTTGTTAAGAGGGCAGAGAGGAATCTAGTCTTAGCAACAAAAAAAAAACTGAGAAAACTTGTTTATGTGCAGAGAGGAATTAAAACTGAAAGAACACCATGACTACAAGGAGCCAGCAGGGGCCACTGTTTATACAGGTGGTTTTGGCTGCCTGGTGTCTGAACCCAGACACCTTTATAGCTTTATGTAGATTGTACTTAGTGGATGCTTGGATCAATACATTAACACTCACAAACAGTGTCACTCAGTTCACCAGTGCTTTTATTTTTTCATTAACTAAAAGTAAATTAATTCTTGTGCTTGTCACACTATCAGAAAAAGAAATTCAAATATTTAAAATGCACCATTTTGAATGTGTTAGCAACAATGTCAAATTACAAACACTACATGAATAAATTTGTTGTTGTCATAAGACTTGGCGTGACTGGAGTGGGGTCATTCAGCTGTCAATCACAGTGTCATAACCTAAGCACATTTAAAGCTGCAGAATAATCTCAGTCTGCAGGATACACCTGCATCTCTTCACTACAGGCCAGCAATAAGAGGCTGAAAACAAGAAAATAAACAAACTGCTCAGACATTTTAGATTGCTGGGGCTCAATGAACTGCAATGACAGGTATCGATCGGGCCAGTTATTTACCAGCCATGCTGTTTGTCTCAGAGGGGGCCAGAGGAGAAGAGGGTGGCAGGGGCTACTATTTATGAGCGGTTATGTGACAAACACTGCTGATCTACTGAGGTTTACCACTGACTGAATGAATGAAGTGGCCAATCAAAAAAACCAATAAAAAAATAAAAAATAAAAATAAAAAACATGAAAGACAACATAGTCCTCTATTTCTGAGTGGACCTTGCAAGTTTATGTACAACATTGATTACTTAATCAAAGTATTGACCTTATCTTCATTTAATTTTAAATCAATTCACTTTGTTAGGTTTTGTACATAATTAGGGGTTTGGCACTGCATAGTGAAGCCCTTTAGATGTAGTATGTAAGAATCACATCTGTGCATGTGTCATGTGCATGACTATACACTAGAATTGAATGGTAGGAATTAAAATTCTGGTATGTTCGTGGAATTCTAGCCAATATCTTCTGCTTTTCCCTGGAAAAATACCTGTGGGATTTTTAGCATGTGTATGCTTATAGGCTAGCTGTGTGGTTAAATGTTTAGAATAACTGTGAATGAAACAAAACAGCAAATGGACAATTGTATTAGTTAGGGTTCATGACAGTTCTTGACATTTTTTATTTATACCGCTACCATACTCTAAATTGCTAAATTAAATTTCTTGTAAACAAACACACTTATGTTCACCTGCTTTATATCTCACCTAAACTCATTAATATTGCACTTTTTGGCACATTACCGCCGCCAACTGTCAATCAGTGGAAGTGTCTGAAACCTTTGGCAGGAAAATGTGTTGTGAATTATAAACAATGCAGTGGCCTGCTCATCAAAACATTGCTCCACAGCACTACTAGTGGTCAAAAACTCCACAGTGTACCTTTACATTTTCCTGCTGTTGATTTCATATCTCTAACACTAAATATGGTACGTTTTTAATTTATGCAAGTGAATAATTTAAATTCTCAATTAATTAGTAATCTTTTTATTTATTTAGAAGTCCTCAAATTGGCTTTACAATAAAAAGATTTCTATTAATCCCCTTTAAATAAGATCATAACTCCCATACCCTAATGACACATTGTACTTGATATACACAGTATGTGACCATAAACGTAGTGACAATAAATTACTCTGAAAAATGGCTAACATAACTTTTAACCAATTACAAAAGGCCCACAGCTTTGACCATTAATAATTTTAACGTCATGTGCCTAATTTGTTTTTGTTGTCGCTTACGGCTAAATTTGCACTTGAGATTTGTTACAACCCCGTTTTAAGCTTGGAAGCAACTACTGGAAGGACGCTTTCTGATGTGTTGGCATGAGAACATGAAACATAAGGGCACCCACTCTCCATCACTGACCTCAAAGACCAGATCGAGTGCACTGACCTTTAGTCCATGAAGCATTCAGTAACTGGAGCCTGTGTGGACCACCACCAAACACTATGTCGTCCAACAACATGGTTGTTGGCACAGCACTAATTATATACTGTAGCTTGTATGTGTGCAGTGCTAGAGGAATCCAACTGATCACTGTCACAAAGTCTGACCTGCTTTAGTGGTGTAATGATTACATGGTATAAGTCAGTCAACTGATATGTGTCAATAGATTTAATATTCCAAACTGACATGAGCAGCAAGTGTGAAAGGGTTTAACGTGGCTTTTATGTAGTGTGACAGGTTCTCTGCATTACACTACCCACATGTTCTTTTATATTTGTAATTTTATTAATTAATATGTTGTAGGCTTTATACTATTAGTTGTATCCTCTGTGTGAATGTATAATGACAGTGTACACATAAAGTTACAAACAGCCTTGCACCTTACAATATCAGCCCCCATCCCTTACATTTCCCTCCAACTCACTATTGATATTTTGAAACCTCACAAAGTCCACAGCCTAGTTTAAAAACATCAACAGCAAATTGTCATGCACATCCCTACCCGATGCCTGTTGTACCTCTCAGTGAAAAACACATGTATGATGTTTGTGTATAGAAAACGGTGCCTTCAAGAGGGGTTGTGTTTGCTGTGTTTACAAGAGGAGTCAACTTTAATGACTCCTCTTGTATTTTGTATATTCACTACATGGAATAAGAGATGCTTTTTCATGACATGTGCTGAGATTGCTGGAACCAATGAAGGTTACCTGTTACCTTTTTAATTAAGGATGTCTGCTGCGATCATGACACTGAAATGCAGAAGTCACAGCATCATTAACCATTAAACAAACAAAACAGGGTAATGTCTGTTTTACTGTCAGTACCCTAGCAACAGTGTTCTCATAACTTAAAAAGTACACTGTTGAGTTTTTTTTTTTAACCACTAGTGGTGCTATGGAGCAATGTTTATGTGAGTGGGCCCCAAGCCAAGAAACACACTAATGTGCCCGAAAAGGCAGGGAAGAAGTAGACTGCTGGCGAGTAAATGTGAATGTAAAAATGCAAGTTTCAAAATAATTAGCTTTGCAAATGTTTTATATGTTTCCAATGAAAATATTTCAACACATTTTTCAGGCCTCAACGATACACAGAAAGCGTTTTGGTGAGCAACACTGAATGTAAACAGAAACTTTATTTGTTTACAAGAAAACTACACTGTACCTTTAAATCACTTCAACTCCAAGCCAATCATTCATTTGACTCCTCATGAAAAAAACACAACCTCACCAGTTCCATTTGAAGACAGCAAAAGCTATGAGTACTGTTTGTTTAACAAATAAAACACCAAAAAGGTGGACATACCGGGCTAATATGCACTGACTAATATACTGAATGTGTAGTATTAATGCTAGAGATATTTGCTTTACACTTCAGGTGAATGATTACTATATGAGAGAATGAATCACAATAAACATACTGAAAAGTGCCTGTTGTTTCTGCTTCTTTGTATAATCTTGATTTCTTGAACAGTATGAGAAGAAACAAAGAAACTGTTGAAAGGGCAGAGTGGCTCGCAGGTGTAATTGGAGTATTCATACTTAGATATGAGTGGGTGTGCTTTTTTAAAATCATGACTCATTTTCACTTTTAATTGTGCTGTAAAGACAATATCACTGTCTGAGAAACTACTTGGAATATGTTGTAATTATACTTGCACCTTTCACCCAAATCACATGCACACACACACTTATTTTAGTAGTATCATTATTCTGAAAGCTCCACTGTACATTAATTTGGCAGAAATTGCTTCACAGAAATAGAAATCATGATTTTGTCTTTTAAACACGGTGCCATTTGAATAGCAAATAAACAAATGTGTTGAGGTGCAATGTGAGAATTTAAGGCTGCTTTTTCTGATGATATGTTAACACTTTAAGGTTTAGTAAAAATAGAAAGCTACTGTAAGGAATTCTATGGAAATATGTATTTCTTTTTGATGTAGCCAGAGGGAAATTCTATAGATAAGACTCACACAATCACACAAAAGTATGTGGATGAGCTTTCAATGTAATGGCTCGATGGTGCTGTGAAAGAAATTAAAATGTATCGGGTCGAAAAAAGATAGTGAATGTGTATTATAACAGTCAAGGATCTAAACCAATCTCCAACGTTTTTTCAAAACGGCTACTTCAAACATCTGTCGCAATTTTCAAAACAAAAAAGAAATAGGGGACCATCAATTGTTTATCAATACATAGTTTAGAATAACAATTTAGTTTGTTTGGTGTAGAACAAAATTCAGTTTGTTTCAAGATGCATCTACACACAGAGAAAAGATCACAGGGCTGCAGATAACATGTCTTCATCTTGTTGAAGCCCTGGGCTCTCACTTTGTAGTTACACGTGGTAACCCTGCACCAAGCAAAGAATCCTGTCTAGTAATCTACAGCAGAGCTGGTAACACTGCACTCAGTCAGCTTGCTTTTTTAAGAGCTGCTCATAGTTCTTGAGTGTAGGGCAGCTGGGGTCAATCACCTTAGGAGAAGGCATCACATATGATGTAAACACAGCAAGTGTTTGGCCTGATCGCCTTTCCAGGCATAAATATAAGTACCTCTCATGCACATGAAAGAACAGCTCATTTTACAGTATTATTAATACACTGCAAGTAATGGAAAATCTGAGACTAGAATCATTGGTTGAGTTTCCACATAGAAAAACAAAAGCAGTCATTGTCAATGCCAAAAATTTTTTTGTTTTTATGGAGTCCCCCATGGGTCTATCATGGGTCCCCTTTCATTTCTTATTTTTATTCAACCCATGCAAAATATATTCCACATGATGTCTAAAAATGTCCTGTAAATAAATGACTACAAATCAGCGATCCTTATAATTGCCCCTCCTGGTCCCAGCACTTGCATTATTAACAGTAACTTGTCTAGTCTGGGTGTCTTGTCTAATAATGTCAAACTAAAAGCCTGTAATCTAGGCTCACAGCTGTTTTTTGGTGCTCAGGTGATTTAAGTTGTGCAGTCTTATTTAATTCACTTGAGTTTTTTTTACTTTTATTTCAAGTGCTTTAACTATTATTTTATCATTTTTGGCACTTTTGGAATGTACGCATGTTTTTTAATTCCTTGTTTTACTTAGTAATTTAGTTTTTTGCTATTTTACATCAATAATTTAACAGAACCTGGTCAGAAATGTTATTTATTTAGCCACAGACAACATGCTGGTTGATATTGGTTGTTCTGCACAAAGATTCAGAGGCATGTTGCAGTTTTGCAAGAATGACCTGGTGTTTATGATGTATTCCAATTGAATAGGTTTTTAAAAATAGATTGCATAAAATTCAATAATTATCATTTAAATACAGAATTAATTAGTTAATGCACTGTCAAAGAGTAAGTAATTTTTACACACAAAGTGAGTTGCTTATTTTTATGTATTTCCACAGGTGTTACTAACTTCTTTTTGTTTTGCGAGATTAAAAAGGATTCATATGACTTTTGGACAAATTCTGATGGCACCATATGCAAATGTTCTTGTGCAGGTCAAAAGGCAAAGTGGCCAGGACCGGAAGGCAGAGAAATGTCAGATATTTAAACATGTTTGACAGTTGAAACCATCATTGACCTTTGAGGGGGCTTTAACTGGCTGCAGGGATTGAGCAGTTCAAAATAATCCTCCCCTGTCAAATGTCACTCAAGCTCAGCAATAACACAAGTCATCATCCAGCTTAATTTTCCTCCAATTTTGGGAAAGACTGAGAGACTCGTGGAAATTGGTATGTTTAACCAGCAGCCATGAATTCTGTAAAGTTTTTGGAGTACAATAGAGATCAAACACTAGTGGATTTGGGTAATTAAGTGTCCTTGGAGCCTGTTGATGTGAGAAGCTGTTCTCACACCTTCACTTTACGTGTGAGTAAGGACACGTTGAGGGATTGGGTGCTGGGTGGCAGGGGTTGGCATGGGGTGCAGGCAAGTTAATCAGTCTAAATCATAGAATTTCATCCAAGGAGTTTATCTTAGACTTCTAATGACACTGACCTTTTATGAATACCCTCAATTATGTGAAATGATCTCTTGAATAAAGTCCTCAATCACAGTAACAGACCCCCTACTGAGAAAGTCCCGGGTATTACATAAAATCACCATTAACTCCAGTGACTGGATATCATTTTTGAAAATGATGACAAATATGTAAATAGTTCCTTTAATTGACTATGTTTTGGTTTATTTACACAACAGATTGAAAGAGGCACAACCCATTTCTTTTAAGTAGATTTAAGACCATTTATAAAAGGTTATGAACATGTCACAACATTGGGTCAAATCATAAAGGCATAGTTGACAGAGTCTAATTTTGCCTTTATAGGATCTCTGGTTTATTTTGGCATTAAAGATCTGCTTTACTGGACACAAATAAACAAAAAAACGGATTAGAGCTAAGGTTTGGATGCAAATGTTTTAGGAAAGGGTCGGGTCAAACATGATGTGAAATCACAGAGTAATTTACAGCACATCATCTAGCTGAATGTGTGCATATGGAGCATTAAGTTTACCGATGTGTTTCAAAGCCTTCAAATAAAGCATGGGGGCAGGGAGGCACAGAACCCTTTATCCTGCTACAGTATATCCTTGGGAAAGGAAGACAAATATATATAGCATACACGCTATATCTGTAAAATTTGTGATTTGCTTTTATCTGAAATCAAAGAGATGCTCACAAATCTATTAAACGCCACCTTTTGTTTTTTAATAATGCATCATACTGGGACCAAGGCGAGCTTTTCAAGCAAAATGTAGACTTTTGTTCTGAACAAATATAATTAGACTTATTTTTAAGATATTCTCTACAATATTGAAGCTAATTTGTATTTAGTAAAGTACAGTCCTTGATGAGCTATTCCCAGAGGCTGGGAGGCCCAGTTTGTATTTTGAACCAGCATAAAATCCTTGAATTAAAGAAAACTCAAGGGCCTTTCACTTTCCAGAGATTGTCGACGGCTGGATATATTGAGATTGGAATAGCTGTCTCTGTGGTATTGACTACTCTGTTCTAAGGGACGACAGTTTTCTGTAATTCTTCACAGTCTTGTACAGTTCTATAAAAAGGTCTAGTGCAGGATCCAACATCTTCCAATGCTTTTGAAAGCTTGAGGCCAGATCTATGACAGTCTCATAGATCTTGCCTCTATGTGTTAGTTAGTACTACATTTCTTCGTGTGCATGACATGATACACCTACTACACTGTTTAAAAATAGATTATTGAATCAAAATATTGTACCAGCCATAGGGTGGAAAAAATGAGAAGACAATCCAATGTAATTGACCTCCTGTTGTTAGTTACTGTTGCTATGCCTTTCAACTGTTCTGTTGTCGCACATACCATTTGCATTTTACAGCGATAACAGTGGCAAATGTATCACTCCAAATTCATTGTAGTTTTTGAAACAATGGGTCCTTGATATTAGACAGAGGTAGACAGGCTTCTCATTTTGGCTGACTTTTAAATTGTTTTAACTAACTTGTTAAAACAAGAACCCTGTAAAAGGGGTCTAAACATGCACTTGACGGATACACACACATTGTTCTAAAAGACGGAGGCTAGAGCTGCATGTCCCAGGCAAAACATTCTTCATCTTCACCAGTTGATGATCCATGTAAAAGATGTGGAAACAACAGTGTTATTAGAACTACTAAATCCTTGTATTATAAGAGTGATAACAACATACAGTACAAGTAAAAAGTTTGGACACACTTTCCCCATTCACTTTAATGTGAAACTTTTGACTGGTACTGTATATACAGTCAAGCCCAAAATTATTCATACCTCTGGCAATTTTTGAATTAAAGTTACTTTAATTCAACCAGCAAGTTTTTTTCTTGATTGGAAATGACACAGGGGTCTCCCAGAAGATTATAAGACGATGTACAAGAGGCATCACTGTGGAAATTTAAAAAAAAGTACATTTGAATACCTTCATACCTTTCTTAATAATCAATAGAAAAGCCTTAATTGGCTATTACAGCAATCAAACGCTTCCTATAATTGATGAGCAGCTTTTTGCATGTCTCCACTGGTATTTTTGCCCATTCATCTTTAATGATGAGCTCCAACTCTTTCATGTTGGAGA
>JAVQJL010042396.1:0-17050 GCA_036024295.1 Nannoperca obscura
ATTTTCTATTCATTTCACAACGTATGGTGGTGAATAAGTGTGACTTTTCATGGAAAACACAAAATTGTTTGGGTGACCCCAAACTTTTGAACGGTAGTGTATATACATACATATATATACAAACACCATGTGTCCGCTGGTTTCCTGGTTCTTTTGTTTTGATCTCGTCTGTTTGTGAGCCGTGTAGCTTTAAGAAATAGTTAATAGTTGTGCTAGATCCAGGAGATGTTAGCTTAGCTTATCTTAGCATGAAGACCATGACCAGGGGGAGACAGCTAGCCTGGCTCACTCCACCCACCAGCACCGCTGAGTGCAGCTCTCTGCATTTGCATAGTTACATCTCGTGTCTTTAATCTGTACAAAAACAAAGTGTGCGGGGAGTTAAAAGCTGTAAATGCAAACTTTCTTCACCCAGTCGCTGTTTGACAAGAAGTAAAGCTCCCTGTCATTGTTTTCACATTGCAGGTCACCAAGTTAGACTTCTTCTGTCTTTATAAAGCATTAATGGTGCTGCTGGTGTTTGCTTGCTTTCTCTCTGTGTACTTTCATCTCTTGGAGTAGTTTCTTCTTCGGATGGATGTTTAACTTGGTGTGGCTTCAGTATAAACAGACATGCCAAGAGCTTATCCTATTACAGACTTAACAAACATAAAGGAGGATAGTGTGCGACGCTGACAGCTGATCAAGAACAGGTCAACATTAGAAATGTTCCTGTTTGCAATGCACATACTTTCCTTTCACTACACTTTTACTGAAGGTTTAATGAGTGTTCAGCGACTGGTGTGCTGGATCGTTTGCTAATAAGTGCTCAGTTTCACCACAGTGTCAGACAGGAAGCTGCTGGTAGCACCAAGAGACAGAGGATGATAAGATCAGAGTGAATCTAATTTATGCTGCTGTAAACTATCGGCACTGAATGTTTTTCATCACAAGAATGACACAAAGAAAGTGCCACACTGGTATATCTTACAGTACACACACGTTCATCTTGTTATGCTGTTACAGTGACACTGAATTATAACAATTCTTCAGTTTCTTTCTTCAAAAAAGTCAAATCAATCAGGATATTACACCTATTCCGACAGGACAACCAATCAATCATCAGTCAATCTGACGACATTCAAGCCACAAAGCATCAGTGGCTGAACGGTGCCGGACCGGGGGAAAGTATTGAACGCTCTGCTGCAGCAGCGTAACACGCCCGCCACAGGACAAGACAGGCCTGTCCAGTCCTGCTGCTCTACCAGCGCTTCCTGTAAGAACAGGAAGTGGGCCAAATGTTTGAAACAACACGAACTGAACTGAAGGAAGAGGCTCTCAAAACAAAATGTCTCGTCCTTCGACCTCGTGACACGCAGCAACAGGAATTCCATCTTTTAATTCCACCCTCAAACAAGAGCAATGAATTATCGAACAGGTGGATATCCATGTTTATTTTCCTCTATGGAGCATCAAATAAAACACGTGTGTGAAGATCACTGCTGCTACATCACCCACCTCTTCTTCTGCTCTTTTCTGCATTTATGAGCAATGGGTGACAAGCGAGGGGCGCCACTGCAGGACTAGAGAGATGTGATCAAAATGTGACATGAAAAGATGTTTGGAGATGTAGGACGTGTGTTTTTGTAGCATGATAAAGAACATTTATTCTCGAAGAAGAAGGAGAACGTGCTATCTTTCCTGCTGTCGTTACAGGAAGCGCTCATATCAGTGCACATCTGCAAACCAACGTTGATCAGCTTCACCGCAGCAGAGCTTGTCCTCTTTACTCGTGCATCTGTCAGGCCCTAATCTGAGGACGAAGCCGTGAACGTGTGACAGATACTTTACACAATCAAAATGTTTTTAAAGATGACCTGACACATACTCCTCTCTGCATTTCTTCAAGTCTGTGAAATCTGTGATCACGATGAAACATACAAAAGTGAACCCTCCTTTCCAAACTTAGGAGAAATGTTGACGTGCAGAGAAATGAAAGACAAGCGATATAAAAGTGAGACCTCTTCTAAAACCCTTAAAGCCAGAGTGAGTCATTGCATCCATGCAGGGACAGGGACGAGTGCTCATGCTTGTCTTGCCTCTGAAAGAAATAAACCTCAGTGACGACGGCCCAAGGACGAGGTCATTTGAAGCTGTGGGAGGCTAAAGGTCTGGGTGGGGCAGCAGCGAAACAGTATCCTGGCATGTGGACAGTCAAGGTGGCGTGTTCACATCAATTATCCCTCGTGTTGTCTTTGGCTTTAAGCACTGTTGTTTTAATCAGGCTGTTGCGTGTCACACTGATCAACAGGGCGTCGCTGTGATCATCAAACCTGTCGCTCAGCTGAAGGAAAAGAAGCAGCACTTCCTGTGAGCCCGAGGGTCCTTCAAAGTAAAAGTGTTACTCACTGAAAGCCACGACGGCGAGGACGATGGTGACCGCGATGGACACGCAGGACACCCACACGGCTTTCTTGCGGTAACTCTGGGCTTCGTGCGGCTTCAGACGCATGCTGCTTTCCAGGAGACCTGCAGACAACAACACAGGGCACAGCAACCCATGACATTCAGATATGACAGGCAAAAAGAGGTGGTTAATATTTGGCAGTCTAACTGACTGACTGCTCTTTGATGGAGCTGCAAACAAAAAAAAGTTTAACTTCAATCCAGAGTCACTTCCTTACAGTCGATTCATCCTGGAATTAAAATGGAAGTTGTAAAGTTTTTCCAGGGTCAATCGGCAGTAATTCAGTCCTCCTAAAGAAGTCCCCTAAAGGATCTGTGCAAAACTCGTAGTTGAATTACTTTCCACTTTAGTGTGACAGTCAACTTCCACGGGCTTGAAATGTGCTTGAGTTATCCATTCAAACAGTCACTGCTTCTGTTGTGTGCCAGTTACAGAGGAGTTACAGGACCTTTAACACTGTCTGCAACATTCAAGACAAATCTTGTGTTAGACAGAATAATCATTTACAAAGAGCGCTCTATTACTAAGATGTTGCCCAACTTAATGTTACACATCTGTATTTTTGAGTGTTCAGGCACAGGAAATAAATAAAACACACTTTTTTCAAGATGTGGAGCACCTGCCACAGTTTAAATGGCTGCCTGCGTGTTTCTCTCTTCCCCAAAGACAACCCTCTAATGTATTCACCAAACCTGCACAGTGTTTCAGGCAGACTGCCAGCACGCACACAGCTCTGTGATCACGTTATGGTCAGCAGTCACACATCACCTCTTTCCCCCAGAAATCAAGTCTGGTTTGAAACATTTGGAGGCAAATTAAAGGGACTAGAAGATGCATAGTGTGGTATTACGCACAGTACGCGCCGTGGGTACGGGGGCACCCGGTGAACTTTCAACCTACCTCGGTCCTCTATGCTGTCTGTTATCTTCATCTCCTGGTCCATCTTGAGACCCTCTCCCTGACTTTCTGTGTTGGGCTGCTGCTGCTGGGAGTCCGCCTGTTCGCACTGCCCGTTCGCCGCCGGTGGGTCCTCTACTACAGCCGGGACGTCTGGAGGTGTGGAGTCGGTCATCTTCTCCAGTGAGGCACTCCAAAAATGTCACACCCGGGCGAGAAGTGCGGGCTTTGAATGGGGGAAGAGACCCGGAGACAGAGAGGGAGGAGGACTCCTTGCACGGCTGCAGGTTCACTTGCGCAAAACAACACACTGTAAGGTGAAAACAGACCGGAAGTCAGGAGACGTGGACATCAAAATAAAGGCACCTGAAAAACAATGTATTTTGTTCTTGAGCCTTATTTATTTTATTTTTTTATCATCTAACGTTTCTAATTACTTTCTGTTATCCAAAATGATTCAGGACAAATCCCAAATGTGGGAGGGTTGGCTACACTTTGGACATATTGAACTTTTTACTCCACTACATTTATTCGACAGCTACAGTTACATTTCACATTAACTTCTTAAATAAAATAAAAACGTGATGAAATAATAAACTGGCTCTATACATCGACCAGTAACACCATTAAAAGCTGCTTCCACATCAGTTTGTTAACGTTAACCTCTACAGGATGTGTGTAACTCAGCACATTAAAGTACATTTTTCTTAGGGGTTATGTCGCTTTAAGTGGTCTAAAATGCAATACATGCAAAACGTTTAATTAATTAATTTATTGTTTTATAATTGTATTGGTACTTTTATTTATATTTCCATGAGAGCTGGGTTTTTATTTTGAAGGAGCTAGCCGGAAGTTATGCGTGTATGTGAACGTGCTGACGAACCTGATGCGCGCAGTCTGGAGCAGAAACACAACAAATATTCACAAGCGGCTCGTGGTGAAATACCTGCACCTGCTCTCTAATTACCCTCACCACAGCGCACGAGACCTGTCCTCGCGCATCCATCTAGGAAAGCACCTGTCCCGCGTGGACTGAGCCTCCTGCGGACGTGCAGACACGCTGGACCCTCACGTGTCTTCATTACTATGTTCCTGTCATCAGTTTCCATCAATCCGATCTTATATTTAATGTGTGAGATGTGAGGAAACACTGGGGAAAGTACAGATGATCCCGTAACCGGCTACCGGACAAGCATGTACATACATACTGTGAAATAATACATGCATTTACAAATGATCAATAAAGGTAAATTCACTGGTATGTGCACGAAAACACGTCACACAATATATCAACACTAAACACTGACAAACATTCAGAAAGCTATAGACGATCTTTGATATGAGCATGAGTCTCTTTACATAAAGCCTGTTCTAAATGATTGTTGTTAACATATTGTGTCTGTTTTGGAAATTCAAGCAAGCACGTTGACTCCAGATGGGGACTCCGCCCTTAAGTTAACATAAAGCAGGTTACGTGTAGATATTTGGGAGGGGGGGTTCTCATACAGAGCAGGGTCGTGTAGAGCCGAAACTTCACACATATCTGGTTTTGCCAGAGCACAAAATGCAATTTCTTAGTCTCTGCTTCCACTTAGTGGCAGAAAAAGAGCACTGCAGGACACATTGTGCATGAGTTTGATGCCCATGTGAGGTGATCTTACTCTTTAAATTATTATAATACAGATGAGACATTTTAAATTTTATATATATAAACATTTTAATGAATTAAAATCTCAGCGGTGGCCTGGTTCTTCTATCATATTGATCAAATATAAACGCTTAGTGGCAAATAAGAGCGAGATATTTGAATTTCTGCAAAGTGGCATGCACCAACTGTGGGACATTTCCTATTTTTTTGATGTAAAACATCAATTCACAACATTATTGTACTTCAAAGGACAAATAGAAAAGGACAAATTCTCAAATGAGGACATTTTGCCAAGCCTGGAGTCTTACAGCCTTAAATCTGGATCATATCAATCAACTAGTATAACTTATACAGTCTAGAATTAAAATATAAATTAAGTAATAAGTTATCATTTAAATATATATTTAAAACTAAGGCCTTTTCGGGGCTTTCCAGTGCTGCAGATCAAAGTACAGTTCTGACCCCTAGTGGCTAATCCGGATATTTCAACCACAATTGCTGTATTTTCTTTTATAAATAGGAATGACTGGGAAATAAAGATACGTGCTGTTGGGAGCTACTGGCTGAAAGGCCAAATACACCTACTTAATACACCTGTATTCACGTATTTTGTTGTGGACAAAAGGTAATGCGAGGCAGAATCACTGCGTGCTGTGTGCACCTCCGACCGCTGGTGGCGCTGTTCAGAAACCGGCAACCGGTTTAAACCCAGCCTTGGCTACATCTCGTCCTTCCGGTGCCCCATCGCCCCACTCCCTCCCGATGCTAGCACCGTCGGGCTTGGCCGTGGGAGCGTAATGGCGGTGCACCGGGGACCCTCTACGAAATGGCTCTTCACCCGGGAGCAGCTCGAAAACACCCCGTCTCGACGCTGCGGGATAGAGGCCGACAGGGAGCTCTCCTACCGGCAGCAGGCCGCCAACTTAATCCAAGATATAGGCCAGAGGCTCAACGTGTATCCTTTCTGAAACGCACAGGCTAGCTCGAGTTAGCATTAGCTTCAGAGAATGGCCGGAGTGGGTCAGGGATTCAGATTATAACTCAAGAAACGCACTTAAAAGCTTTTGTTATCACACGCAGGGTGCTTTCTGACAACATTAGCTGCTAACATGGGGTTTACATTTAGCTAACAGGAAGTGTCGAGGCCTGCTTGCTAGCTTAGCTATTGTTGTGTCTATTTAGACTGCAAATCCCATTGTTAGCTTTGTGTCAAATGATACTGGCGATACGTGGTTACTGACACCGAAACGTGATATTTAACGCAATACTATGTTACAGAGTGACTATTACACCGTTAAACAAGAGGTGGGAGCTAATGACTTGACTCTTGGGGGTTAACGTGCAGGGGGCACGTTTTGCTAGCCGGAAGCTAATGTGACATGGTTTTTACCCTAAAGCTGCTTCTGTCAGTTTCATTTTGAATGTATGTCCTCCCATGTGTTGTGCCTTAACTGTGCATGCAGCTCTCAACTAATAATCAACACTGCTATAGTTTATATGCACAGGTTTTATATGATTCACTCCTTCACAAAATTCCATAGAAATGTAAGTATCACTGCAGTGTTGGCTGATACCATAATTTGGGGCGATGGCGACCATGCAAACTGACTTTGAGGTTTTTCCTCACTGCAGATCATTTCCCAGACTACGTTGTTCCTGGCAGCTAAAGTTGAGGAGCAGCCCAGGAAGCTGGAGCATGTCATTAAAATAGCCCATGCCTGTGTTAACCCACAAGAGCCCGCAGTAGACACGAAGAGCAGCGTAAGTACAGTACGACTAGAGTCCCATATTGATGCTCTTAAAAGTCAACTGTGGCCAAACTACAAGCTTTACAGAACTTGGGCCGCAGTGACAGAACTATCTTGGTTAAGTAGATTTAAAGAAGCTTCTTCACAGCAGAATTTAAAACTTGTTGGGTTACAGTCTGGTGGTTGGACAAAGCAAGCCATCACAAGACGTCACCTCTGGGTCCAGGAAATGTGTTGGAACCTTTCCAAAATTTACAGATCACGTGACTAATCAGTTAATCCAAAAAATAATCTGCCTGAGTTAAAGTAAGTGTTAGTTGCAGCCTGAAACTACAGCAATGTGTTTGTGGAGTAGAATATAACGTTTACCTGATGAGAGAGATCATTTTAATTTCCATCCTCCCTCATTTGACAGGACTGCGCCACATATCGGTCTCCAAAAGACATTGTGATTTGAATCTGGGTAGTAAACTTATCAGGCTTAAACATGCTGCAACGTCACAGCAGTGGTTGTTTCTTACAGTTAGTAGCCTCTGCTTTTGTACAAGCTGTGATGAAAGGCTGTATTATATCCATGCGGTTAAGCTTTTATATCTAGATCCTAAAAAAGTGCGGGAGTGCCCTCTTCAAACGCTGGCTCTCCACACCCTGTACAGTTGTGTGTGTGCTGGTAATGCTGATTTAGAAGTCGAGTCATCATCTCTATAAAGCTTAATTAAACTGTTCATTGATTGATCTTTTTCAGGCATTCCAGCAGCAGGCACAAGAGCTTGTAGCACTGGAAACAGTAGTGCTGCAGACGCTGGGTGAGTGCTGTTAAAGCTTCACGACTGCACAGACTAAGTTTTGTGTTTTCTGTGAGCTGTGTTTCACAGTCAGCCTCTTTAGCAGCATTATTCCCCTGGAAGGGATAAGTGCAAACAACACAATTACACAGGTACCACGTGGGCAGAAACATGACGCGGGATAAATGAAAGATTTCATTTTCAGACGTTCCCTTTTTAACAAATGTAAATGTTTAGTTTTCTGAGTTCTGATCTTCTTCATTCGACATCTTGATTGCAGGTTTTGAAATAACAGTTGATCATCCACACACGGATGTTGTGAGGTGTTCCCAGCTAGTGCGAGGTATTTATATATCACATTCTCACTTTTTAATAACCTTTCATATACATACAGCTACATGAATCATACTGCATCATTTATAATTACATTTAAATCTTTCTTCTTCTTTTTCAGCAAGCAAGGATTTGGCACAGACTTCCTATTTCATGGCTACCAACAGGTTATTATCCTGTTCCCATTATTGCACTGTAATGGCACACTATAGCTTCCTGTCCTGCAGGGCCCCCCTTCCTGTGTCCAACGCCCTGTTTGCGCCTGGATCCTGGGAACCCCCCCGTGTGGGGAAGTACCGGCCGGGCCGCTGTGCGGTGTATTGTACGAGGGCTGTGTTGGCACAGAGGGGTTGAATGCACAATGTGGAGTGTAGTGGTGCTGTTTACCTCTCCAGGTTGTTTGGTACGGAGTGCACATGTCTAAAAGAAACTCACATGGTAGCCTGAATATAGATTGCCACTAAAGATTCTTAAACTTATAGAGTGCTTTGGTAAGTATAGTTTTTTATTTTATTTCTTTGCACATTTTTCACCCCCCAAACGAGCTAACAATGAAACGCCAAACTATACTGCAAACTGCTTGTTGTGTAGCTTTAACAAACACTCGAAATAATGTGGCAGAGATGTTTGGAAGACTTTAAACTGACTGCTGCTGCTGTGCTGTTGACGTTTGAGGTGTGTATCTCGCTTGTTTTCCAGAGACTGGAGGTTGATGTTCCCAGCAGATTTTTCTTTAACTTGAAGTTTAAATGCACGACGAGTGACGTCTAGATTAAAGTGTAATTGTAAAAGTGCATTTTGAAATGTTTGATATAAAACTTTGTGCTTTGGAGGAGATTCTGCTCGCTGTGGGACGCTTCGTAAATAACTCATGTCTGAGACTGGATTCTTTTACACTCTGGTTTCGACACGAGATCCAGTTTGCAGTGTGGTTTGGGATTCAGGATGCAGATAACCGTAGAAAGACTTAATGGTTTGTCTTGGCTGCCAACGTCAGCGTTCCTCTGCGTCTCTAAACTTTCCCCGTTTGATGTTGGACTGATGTAGTCGCCCATTTCACACTAATACAAGTAGCAGGTAGATTTGAGTGTTTATGAAATGATTCTCATTGTTCACGAAGAGACGGGGAAACACTTGTTAATATATTTTTCTAATTTCCCTTTTTACAAAATCAAAACGGTAAAAATGTGGCGGTGACAGGTTCCATTTATCTACATTAATATATTGTCACGAGACTGTGTGTCTCACACATTTTATTACATAAGTATTAGATGTTCCACTCCTGTAAGGTAAGGCTGCGTGTATGTGATGAGAAAATCATGAGTCTGATTGTCAGTATTGCTTTAAATGTTCATCTCAGATGTATATTTTACACATGACGTTGGTATTAAAGCCCTTCCGCTGACATTGGTATCTTTCTCTTCTGCTTCTTGTCTCCTGCAGCTTGCACCTCACCACCTTCTGCCTGCAGTACAGGCCCACGATCGTGGCGTGCGTCTGCATCCACCTGGCCTGCAAGTGGTCCAACTGGGAGATCCCCGTGTCGACAGACGGCAAACACTGGTGGGAGTACGTGGACCGCACCGTAACGCTACAGCTGCTGGACGGTAAGAGGTTTATCCATCTATTGTGCGTCAAAGAAACGTTGTTTGACTCCCTGCTAATGCTAACGGGATCGTAGCGGCGCTTGAGATCAGAATTAGAAGGATTACATTAAGCTGCGATCACTAACGCTGTCGTGTGTTTCAAGAGCTCACGCACGAGTTCCTTCAGATCCTGGAGAAGACGCCCAGCCGGCTGAAGAGGATACGAAACTGGAGGGTAGGTCCTGAAAACACAGCGCGGCTGCTGCAGGTCGGGACGAATGAAGCGTCCGTGTCTCATGTTGGACTCTGTGTTGGTTTGCAGGCCATTCAAGCAGCTAAGAAGCCAAAGACGGAGGGTTCAGCAGTGGACAGTGCCTTCCAGGGGACGTCCTTAGACGGCATTTCTGCTGTCACCAACTCCTTCTTCGCCTCCACCTCTGCGTCAGACTTAGACATGCCCTCCCTGAACAACATCGCAGCCCCCTTCTCCTCCTACCAGCCCCTGGACGACCAGTCAAAGTCCTGCGGCTACGACCAGTTCTCCGAGCCCCACCTCTCAGACTTCACGCTGGTGAAACACGAACACAAAGCTGCGGGCGGGTCTAGCAGCAAACACCAGCAGCTCGGCACAACCGCCGCTGCCTTTTCACGGCCGCAGAAAGTCTTGACTCTGGAAAAGTACCGCGAGAAACACGCGGCGGATCTGGCGACGCAGAACGGCGTGAAGGAGGAGGCGAGCACAGACATGTACGCACCTCCAGCGCTCTCCTCGCACCACCACAAGAAACGCTCCCAGGCGCAGCAGGCCGGCCAGTCGGGCGACGGCCGGAGAGACAGGGCCGGCTCTAAAAAGGCTCGGCTGCCTCCCTCGCTCGCCGAGAACGGCTCCGCCACCAGCGAGGAGCTCAAGATGAGAATCAAAGTGTCATCAGAGCGCCACGGGGGCTCGGAGCAGGGCGGGGCTGGAAAAGACAAGCACAAAGAGCACGGCGGCCACCGCCACTCGAAACACGCCCACTCGCACGCCTACTCCCTCAGCGGAAACAGCAGAGGGACAATAGACAACCCCTCCCTGTCGCTACGAGCTCCCGGCGCCCACGACGGCGGCTCCTCCGGCTCGTCTCGCAAGAGGCCTCACTCTGACGCCGGGAACCACAACCACCACCACCACCACTCGTCCAAGAGCGGCAGGAGCTCCAAAGGAGGCCTCGGCTCGGCCCACTACTCTGCTGAGAGCCAGAGGCTGATGGAGCACCACGGCCACGACGGGACCAACGGCATGCTGGCCTCCAACGGCCAACACACTGACTACAAAGACACTTTCGACATGCTAGACTCTTTATTAAGTGCCCAAGGAATGAACCTGTAACCCCCGCAGTGTTGTCTAGAGTAAGGTATTACATTTAAAAAAATGATTTTATTTGTTTTAAGTTATCTGAGCTCTGCGTCCCCTCAGTTGACTGATGATCCTCTAGCTGTACGAGTATATGCATAGAGCTGCGTGCTACTAGCTTGCAACAAAAAAACAAACAAACCATGAGGATTTTAAAGATTGCGGCTGGAAACATGGGATCTTAGACGTCTTTTAAACGCGAGCTGTTGTGATTTTAACGTGCATGTTTTCAGTCACATAAAGGGAAGACAGCTGGTGTTCGCAGCCATTGGGACAGTTCATGTTTTTTGGGTTTTTTTTATGTGAAGACGTTTTGTTTCACTGAAAATCTCAGGTCTTGAAACTTTTTTGATATAAGAACGAATCTTCCTCTGTTTGGGTTTATTACCTGTATCTGTGGAGATGTATCACCTCTCAAAACATGGTCTGCTTATTGTTCAAAAAGCGCATCGATAGTTCCACAAAAAACAGTACAAATGCAGTTTATTGGGACTTCCAAGGCCGCACCTGAACTTATGTGCACTCATTCTAGAGCTACAAAGGAAGTTTACGTTACATCTGCTGTGAAAGTGCATTTAAAAATTGCAAAACGGCCTCGTGATTGTACCTCGTCAATCGCTCTTCAGTATAAATGTTAACTATCAGAAAATACAGATCTCTAAAATAAGATTGTGTGTATATAGGACTGTAGTTCAGAAACTGTCCACACCTTCCTGCGTTCAGTGTATCATGAGATCTAAAGCAGACTGTATTGATGAACATATCCTCGATTTGTGTATTGGAGCCCAAATAAAGGTGTAAAAGAGATTTACACACCAGTGACTTTCTGTTCTTCGGTGTCTGACGTGGAAACAAACACGGATTCACGATTTGAGTTTTTTTAGTTTCTTTCACTTCTTGAAAAGATGCGTTTCTCAGTTAAAAACTGCAACTAAGGACTAATTTCATTATTTAAGAACCTCTAGATTGTTTTCTCAATTAATTGATCAGTCTATAAAACATTAACGACTAGTTCAGACGCCATCGAATGAAGGAAAGACGAAGAAAATAGCAAATATTTACATTTGAGAAGCTGGAAACTGAATTATTTTTGCTCAAATGATTAATCAATTGAGAAAATTAACTGTCTGTCAACCGACTAATCAATGACTTGAAATCAGTAGTTTTTCACCTCGTTAGTCACAATAAAAACCTCATCTGCTGAAGAAGACGATGTGGTTAAAAGCTCTGGCAAAGGCTAGTAAGTGGGCCTTGAATGTTACTCTGCTTGTAAGGCCGTGTTGATTCCATTGCCCGACCTAAATGTGCCATTAGAAAACAACCTAATGATTTGTGGAGTATTGATCAGAAGAAAGATCAGCCCTGGATGTTTGTACTCGTTGCTGCTGCACAGTTTTCTCTGAAAGCATCGATTTAACTCCTAAAAAACGTCGTTATGAAATCATAAGCCCTTAATTTCGGCCTGGAAACGCACACACACGGCACACAAACCTGGAAAGAAGTGCCAGATCATGCAGATGCTTTAATCCCAGCCTCTAAGCCCTCGCTGCATTTGAAGATAAATCAGAATTCATCGTGATTACAGCACAACGCCGACCAGAACGTGTTTCAAACCGCCACTGCAGCTCCAGCAGGGCGCCTGGTGATTAGTGGTTGGGTTGTTGTGCGACTGAATTAGTAATGTTAATGGGAATAACAACATGATTGGAAATACATGTTGAGCTGCCGCGTGAACCGAATATCCGAGTGAGTTTGTGTCGTATTAATTGTGGAAACTATGGCAGGAAAAATGTAATCGTTCTCTTTTAGCAGCTTAATTATCTGGAGGGCAATTTCTTTTCTTTTGTTCTCGCAGTGAAACCCGCCATTTGGTCCCTCCGAGAAACCTCGAGGGGGTTTCAAGGTTTAGCTTTGGACTCTCGCACAATACAGCGTGGTGGCGTGATGGTTCATTGGTGGGTGGAACATAAATCCAGTTCCTGATAATTAACTAGCACCCTCAGAGCAGACGCAGCGTTTTCACCAAGTATTACCTTCTAATTTTAGCGTGGAAGACAATGGGGAAATTCAGCGGGAGGACGTCAGTGAAAAGTCAACCATCTGGACTTTCTCGCATGCTGGTGGGAGGGTGATGATTTATTTTCAGCAGCCTCTCGAGCTGAATAAGAGACACCTACTCCTCGAAAATCCGCAGAGGAAGAGGAATGAGAGCAACAAATCCCAGAATTAACAGCCATCTGAAAGGAAACACCTTCCAAGCTCTAATTACAACTCCAAAGACATATTTATATATAAAGCTGTGTGCAGGCACAAACACCAGTATTCTCATTATGATTGTTTCAGCAGCTGAGACGGCACATTTGAAGTTTAAGAGATGATTCAGAGACATTTTTTTTTTTGGGACGCCAGATGCAGAAAGATGACATCATAAATGTGTTTTTGTTTGGAGACCAGCACTCGGCGGCCATTTTTCCCAGAATTGCAGGTTCTGATGTGCAACCTTCATGTCCCGCCTCTGATCCGCAGCTGCTGTAGCGCCTCCTGTCCACTAGATGGCAGTGTTACCTTTGGCCTTCATCGCCAGCAGCAGCAACACAAACATCCAGCATCATTTTCTGTTTTTAGAGGAATAAAAAAGAAGCAAAGAGGACGCAGCGATGAATAACCTTGAAAAAAAAGAAAGGATGCAGCTTTTCACGCCATGAATTCAAGGTGCCTCTCAGCGCACTTTGTGACCCACAGTTGCAAACATCACACACACACACGTCAGCCACAAACTTTGGACTTGATCCATCTAATTAACAGATTCAGATATCTGTCGGACGGCGGCGGCTCTGAGGCATTCCAGGAAATGTCACGGCACTTGGTAATTTGGGCGGTGGAGCTGATCACAAGGCCTCCGCAGAGCAGCATACGACGCACTTATACCCACATGAGTCTTAATGCAAATGATGCCCAGGAAATTGTGCAGCAAAGTGGCATAATTATAAGCCATCGAGAGTCCATTGTTATTCCTGTCTGAGAGGTCTCTCTTGAAAAATCAGGAGCTGATGGAAACCCCTGTAAGTACCTGAGATAGAGCCGGAGGGGGGGGACGACTGGGCCTGGGCTGCCATGGCATAATGGCAGCCCAGGCAGTGCAATTATATCCAATGATTGGCAGGAGCATGAATTAGCCTCCGTCTTCATGGTGTGGTTGACTTTTTGTTTCCAGCCCGTGCTCAGGTATCCCTCTTTCACATGGTTACAAAATAAAAAGCTGCAGCTCTCTTCCGCCAGCTGTTCCCAGTGAAAAACAACATTATTTCACAGTTTTCCTCTGTAATTATTCCCTTTACTACCCCAGTTTATTTCTCTGCCCGATGCAAATGCATCCTCTCGCGGCCCGAACGCCAGAGATTCATGTTTGTGGTGGAAACCGCAGAGCACCAGCTGTCCTTTAAAAAGAGACAGCTAAAAAAAAAACCACACAGTTGATGTGAAATGTCTTCCTCCCTACTCGTCCCCAATCATCAATAATTCACCGGCTTCGACATTTGAACTAATTATGGTGCACCAATGGCCTATTTGAGCAGGGTCCTGTCAGATGAAAGCTGCTCCGTCCTTCCTGTCAGCACAACGAGGCGACAGCAGTGGAGGCTAAAGCCATTAAAATGAATGCAAAGCACCTCTAGCAACCACACACCTGACACACACACACACACACACACACAAGTAAATAAAACCTAAACATGAATTGCTGCCTCACACACACACTCGTGCAGACATGCATAAACATGACGTGCTACAGTAGCTCTCACACACACACACACACACACACACACTCTGTGACGTGCCCGCCACCTGTGTGGGTTGTTTGGCCTCCTCATCCAGACCTCTCTGGTTTTAATTAGCCTGCTGCTGAAGTGTTTTCCTTTCTATATTTTCTGAAGGGCGATGATAACGGCTGCAGCCGAGATGGAGGCTGTTTCATTAGGGAGAGCGTAACGACCCTGCAATCACAACACCAAGAAAATACCTTCCCTAATAATTATGTTCCTCCTAATGGTTCACTGTGCTCTGCTGTTGCTTTTGTCATCAGTGCCTCAACAACTGAAAGGACGTGAAATAATCATCATCATCATCGTCGAGTTTTACGGGTAAATTGTTTTTTACGCTCACCTGCTTTAGCTTAGCTTAGCATAAAGACTGGCAGCAGGGGGAAAGTGCTAGCCTACCAGCGCCTCAGAGCACTCCCTGTTTACCCCCGCTGCCAGTCTTTAAGCTAAGCTAAGCTAAGCTAAGCTAATCGACTGCTAGCTCTAGCTTCCTAACCAGCGTACAAACGCGAGAGTGGCCTCGATCTTCTCATCTAACTGGTATTTGTTCAACGATTTCCGCTACCTGCTCACTAACAAAGGCTAGCAAGACTAAATTAAATTAGCGACTAGCTGGTGAACATTGTAGAGCATTTAGAAGCTAAAAGGAGAAATAATTACTCAAACACGACTGCAGATGAATGCTAGCATTGTGGCTTATATATTTGGAAGCAACAAAATTATCAAGTCAGCAAAGAGTTTTTAGAGACTGCAATGACCTCCCAGAAAAATACAATCCATTGATTTCTTTGCTTCTGCATGAAGCCCCTCGGTGCACAAGAAGGGGTTTACCCAGAATACAACAAATGAAGAAGTTTGTGCAACCAAATGAGCTCTGATGTCTGTCTGAAGTCTGTTTTTATGTTGGATCCAAGCCTCAGTCGAGTAGCACTGAGGTTCAGAGCAGAGGTACACGGAGGTCAGAGCTCTCAGATATTTCAAAATGATCAGTAAAATGTTGAAATAGACTCTAAACAGGACTGGCTTTGATGTTTTCAGACAAAATCTGCAGAGGACAAACTCAGCCTCATTTTCTTGACCTTCACTTTGCTCACAAAGCTGCGTTTGTCGAGGGATTGTTAAATAACTTGCTGTCACCAAGCTGATACAGGTTCTAGGACGTCCTGTGCTTGAAACACGACAGACGTGGTTATTTGGATCATCCGGTTCCCGTGGGAGACGCAGCTGGGTGTCATCGGCGTAGCAACGAATACAGAACCTTATGGATTACGCTGCCGAGTGGGCGTATGAGGAGGAGGACGAGTTGGTTATTGAGAAAGCTGAATTGGAAAGGTGGGAGTTGAGTCCTTTCAAAGCTGGATTTGGGTCGACAGAGCAGAGAAATCTGGTTTCTGTGTGTTCAGCAGCGGCAGGGTGAAGCAGTCAGGGTGCTGCCAAGGGCTTATTGATATTTTAAGGTGAAGCAGCACAGATTAAAATATTGACTCTGGTTTCAGGTTTGAGATATAATAATGGCATCTTGCCTCTATAACTACTCATCAGATATATCACAGACTAATGAACAGCACTAAAAACTGTGTGTTTACACCTGCTGTGCTCGTCTGGTCGTCTTATAAAACTTATGATATAAAAGCCACCACACGTATATAAAGACGCTGTTTGTCTCTATCTGCAGACTTTTCTCTGCAGCTAAAGCAAGCAACGTTCCCGACAGACACTATTAATCTATCAAGGAGCCACAGCCACGACGCTGCAGGGTGTGCAGACAAACATACTGCAGTCACATGAATAGGCAAGAAAACATGTTGGCATGTATTTGAGAAAGACTGCGCTACGGTTAAGTTATGGCAAAGATTGCAGGTGTGGCAAATAATACGCTGGTTAAAGGAACAGTTCCACATTTCGGGAACTACCAGCATGCTTATTCGCCTTCGTTACACAAGAAGACAGACACCACGCTCATATCTGCAGGCTAAACATGAGGCTACAGCCAGGAGACGGTTAGCTTAGCTTAGCTTAGCATAAAGACTGGAAGCAGGGGGAAACTCACAAATTAACACGGTAGCCATCTTGTTTGTTTAAAACGTGGCTCTCTGAGCTGCTTCTCCTTTAATTATTTAACTTGTTTAATCAGCTCAGTGGGAAACTTTACTTTTGCAGGACAACAGAAGAAGTGCTAAAAATGTCACAGGCAAGTACTGCTGATCTCTGCAGAGCATATTCTGTCACTTCTCTGTGGTTAAGAAGAAGAAGAACCCACTTTATTGCAGCCATGCAACACCCAACACACATGCAGATCACACACATGCAGCTGCGTCCCACGCTGAATTTATCCTCTTTAACCCATCCATGCAATCCTTCCTCCTGAAGACAGCCTGGAGCAGTGGTCGTCCTTT
>JAVQJL010042409.1:0-46835 GCA_036024295.1 Nannoperca obscura
TGTCTTGACTCTATTTTCTATTCATTTCACAACGTATGGTGGTGAATAAGTGTGACTTTTCATGGAAAACACAAAATTGTTTGGGTGACCCCAAACTTTTGAACGGTAGTGTACATACAGCAGCTAATTGCCAGAGGTTGTCTGTGTTGAGAGACAATAAGTCCACTCGTGGTCTCATCTGGACATAAAAATGCAAAAGCTGCGTCTTTACATGCTGTACTCCGTTTTGACAGGAAAGCATCACCGAGAGAGACTCTGGCATACCTGCTCCTTTGAAACTGGGTCTGAAGTTCTTAAAATGATGGGGAAGTGGACCGTTAAATGATGGATAAGAGTGTACAATGTTACTTTGCCTCTGATGTCTAAAATAACTCGCTAGGGATATTGCAGTATGAAATGGGCCCTATTCTGTACTAATGAACTAGGTTTTTACACAGTTTTTAGAGTTTTCTCCATTTAGTCCCTTACTGGAAGACAGTACTTTACTGCAGTTGGATTCATGCTTATCTTATCACATGCATCATTAATTACTAATGTAATGCCATTTTGTGACATAATGTAATTAGCTTAGCAGTGTATTAGTCTGATGAAAGTTACATAACTTTATTATTATCGTCTCATCCCATATAGGGAATACATTTTCATCCAAATGAAAAGACGGGGAGCTTCACCACCAAAACACGAAACACAGGATTGGAACCTCATTTCCAAATCTGTTGACAGGTCTTTTTATACTGGAACCAACACTGGGCATAGGCTAAATATAAGTTATTTTAAATGCCATTGCACACACACATATAACACTTATTTGTTACCATGCATATAACACACCACCACACAGTTCCACCCAAAGGGATGTCTTCATTTTCAAAGGGCAGATATGTCACAAAAAACTATGGAATGAAAATTGGCTCAATAATATTTGCAAAGATGCAAATGAAAAATAAGATTTGTAAATGTAAACATGAGTTTATGCCCAATTTCGTGTTTTTGTAAAAACGTGTGTTCCAATCCACATACAAATACCGAGCAATTTGCTTTTCTTTTCCTTTAACACCTCAATCTGGTTTTGACAGAGTATCGCTAATATGATGTTTGCATAGTATTGTTCCTTTGTTAAATGTTTGTGATTTCATTTTTTTTTTCCAAAACCATCATCCATGCAGGGTGATACACAAACCTCACCCCACCTTACCTCAAAGCTTACTTAGTTTATATTTGAGTATGAATATAGGCATGTTTAAACTTTGGTGCATTGTTTCATAGTATTGTGCTGCAGTACATAGTCTAAGGGGAAAGGCTGGAGCGACTCTTGATGAAATAGAAGACTGAGAAGACACGACAATGACTAGACCGCAGCATTAATTTGGGTAATATTTTCCCATGGGCATTTTGCCTCAGGCAATGGGCATCTGTAGTCATAAAAATCTATCTCTCTTTGTATCTCTTTAATTCTCTCAGCCTTTCTCTGCATTTCTCTCTCTCTCTCTCTCTCTCTCTCTCTCTCTCTCTCTCTGTCACTTTGTTGTCTGCCTGTCCCTCTCTGTTTTCCCTCCCACTCACCCAATTTCCTCTCTGTCCAACTTTCACAGGACAAATGCCAAAGGCAGTATTTTTGTGTCTTCAGCTGCTATCACTCACTGTGTTATGTAAGACACTGCTGATGTGTGTGTGTGTGTGCGTGTGTTGTTGTTGTGGATGGGACATTCTGAGGCTCTGTAATATAAAAATAAAAAATAAAAATATTTATTATGCAACAAACATTGGTATATGGAAATATTAATGGACTTTGTCATGCCTATTATTATTATTATTATTATTAATATTCTGTTGTTCTATTTGATAGATAATCATATATTAAGGTTTGGACAGGTTCCATAATGCTTTCGGGGATGTAAACAGGAAGTGATGCTAAGTGAGCTATGCTGTGGGCTACAACTTGAGTTGTTTTTTTAAGCTTATATTTGTTTACATTTTGGCAAATTGGCGCCATTAAAAGTATGTTGAATTAGCTATTAGCGGTCCCTTTTTGCACTGTGATCATGGATGTGCAGGCAAATATCACTGAAGTACATACTGAAGTTTTCTGATACTGAAGAAAACGTAAAAACGTGCTGGTCATAAGGAGTGTCTTTTTTCTATGATTTCTAAGCGGATTTGTTTACTCGCGATGGACGGTGGCGGTGATGATATCCTTGTGAAGTGTAATTCAAACTGAATCTAAAATGTGTGTATCATGTCTATGTGTTTTGATTTGACTGAGTTTTGACTCCGAGTAAGAGAACAATTCTGATGCAAATTGCAACAATTCAACGCTAGGGGTTTTAAAGTACCTTAATTGCCTTCACGAGCTGCTTGTGTTGATGAGCTCGACATAGTACAATAATGAACTTCCTTTTGTTTTTAGAAAATTGGCATGCACCTGTCTCCACCTCATGCAGCACCATAGACTTTTCCACGATGGGCCTCATTTGCTTTGCATTGTTTTCAGTGCGACAATTTCATATTCATACATGTTTACACCGCGTGGTTGCTGAAATTACATTCTGTGCAATATTTGGTAATATTAAGGTAAAAAAATGGGAATATAAATGCCACATTCAACTTTTCATTCAACAGATTTCCATAGCATTATGCTTCATCATTCTTTTTCAGGGTATGTTCAACCAGGTATGGAGCAGAGAGTTTATTTCAGGTCAAGTTTTCAATATTTAGAATTAATTGGATCCATTCTATAAATGGCACCTTGTTTTCTCTGAGCTGTGGAAAAGCATCACGAAGTGAGCGCTAGGCTAGGTTCTCATCTGAAGAGCAGACAAAGGAGCTGGCCTTGGGCTGTGGTGCGTATGCAGGATGGTACTCACTCACTCACTCACACACACTCTCTCTCTCTCTATCTCTTCCTGTCTCAGTCGCTCACTCACACACACACACACACACACACACACACACCAAGGCCCAATGCAACTTGTGCTAATGTCAACGCGTTCCCTTCTTTCATTCAGCTTATTTTCTACAACAGCTTTCTCTCCCTTTATCCTCCTCCTACTTTTTTTCCTTCTCTACCTCTCTCTGTCCAATCTCATTCAACAAGGAATTCAATGAACAAGTCCTTTATTGGATGAAGCTGCTCTGTTGTGGAACATGCTGAGTGTCTTTGGTTTAGCCTGAAGACAAGGCTACCCAGAAGAGCTGCTTTCTTTCTATGGATTTGTTCTCCTTCAAGTTTCTTACTCTGAGTCTTTATTCTTGTTGTTGGTCTCTCAGACTAGTGTTTACTAAGTGTTATCATTTGTGTGCACACACAGCACACACACACACCAACAAGAGGCATCACTTTTGTATGGACTAGATACCAGCCTCTGTGTGCATCGCTGGATGATACAGGGACAGCATAATGAATCAATGTAGAGAAATGATCTTATCATCATCATGTTATTTAGTGGATACTCCGATTTAAATGCCTCAACATAGGCGTCCGGGTTAATGCTTCTCACGAGAAATGGCTCTGATAAACAGCCGTAAAATGATTGTTTCCTGTGGGGTTTGCAAATGGCACTGGGCTTTGAAACTAAAAATATATGTTTTCAGCGTAGATATTAATAATATTGAAACCCCTACACACCCATGTAGTCCACCCACACAGATGTTTTCACTTATGTTGCCTGACTAGACCTCCTCTCAACACTTGATTGACAGCTGCCTCACTCTCCTATTAGCTTTGTTTGTTAGTTTGGGACAGTTGACATCTCTATTGTTGCTATCAGGCCAAAGCACAGATCCACCCAACTTCAACCTGACTACAGGTCTAATTAGCCATTGAAAACACTTGTGTGGGTGTGCAGGCCCTTTAAGTGATCCAATCAAACAGCATTTTTTATTTGCGTGTGTTTATATATACCCAAGGATTTCAGTTTTAAGCACTGTCTTCAAGAAGTACTTTTTGTACTTTTTGCTGCAAATTCTCATAAAATCGTACATTAATCCCCCAAAATAAGCAACATAAACTGTGTAATTTAAATTTGAATCTATACATTGACACAAAAAGTAGAATAGAAGACTTAAGACAGCTTATTTCAGTGCATAGCCAGTCCTTTCCCATCATGCCCTGAACTCCTGCTGGCTCTGAAAACTGCAACGACAGTAAAATGGACACAAATCTTTTACCAGCATACATTATACTGAGCCATGCACCGGTCATCGAGCGACAACAAACATCCCCTGCTGGGTCCTAATGCCAGCCCTTTATGTTTGTTTGAGCTTTATTTGCATCATAAATCAGAGAGAAAAATGATATACAAAATACTTGCGTATGGCAGGCTACTGTCAATTAAGGAGTCTGCAAGACCCTATAGGTCTGATGACACCACTGCTTGGGATATTAATCTGTAGCTGTTCAGACACAAACAAGACGAAAAACTTTTCTATTTTTAATGCACTGTTCACTAATAATCATATTATGATGGTATATGGTACCATATATAGTATCATGGTTTTGGAGTGGTTTCTTCCTTTTATCATTGCATCCATGCAACTTTTTTCACCCGCTTTTGTGTTGGTGTATGTATGATCATTACCATAACTGCTTTTACATACTTTACATACATTCCTTTTAATATTTGGATAACTTTAGATTAGATTTAACTTTATTTTATTTTCTGAATATACATGTTTTTAATTGAACACCCATCAAAATACATGTTCATTTGTGTTTGCACCACAAATCTAAATAGTTTTGGCAGAAAGTGGTCAGCCAAAATGTTTATCAGTTATCTCCCTTAAAAAGTATCATCAGGAAGATTTTTGATGGGGAAACATGAAAGGGCAAATTTTCAAGAAGCACAGACACAAAATAGGATGTAAGTCATTATGCATGCAGCTCCAAATGGAAGACCAATGTCTGGACGCTCGTTTTGCTCCCATGGGACTCAGTCTGAAATGCTAACGCCCGGCAACGTCAGTGTCAATCAGCAAGAGCAGAAAGCTGACAGAGAGAAATGGGTTGTGGGAGCTGTGACGCACTCCCCTCTCAGTAATAGGAGTAGAGCATGACAAGCTGGCGTCAGTAGCCTAACATGGGTACAACAGCGCAAGGTAAAAACACTCCACTTAGCCGTGGAGCCTTGGAGAGAGGGAGGGAGGCAGGAGAAAGACTAGGATGAAATGATGTGTGTGTGTGTGTGTGTGTGTGTGTGTGTTTGTTTAGATGAGTTTTGTACAAGGATGAGTGCCCGTTTGCGTGTGATGCCAAGTAAATGGTGCAAGAATATGAATGCACACTGATATTATTCTATCTGTTTTGAAGTGTACACATTTAAATTTATATATTTTTTTATTATTGGTAGTACTCTTTAGTGTTGTATTTATGTATTACCATTAATTCATTCACTCATTTATTCACTGCAGTACAGTCCTTTGAACAGGATTTAGTTGTTTTGGTGTTAGTTTAGATATTACTATAAATATTCTATTGTTTCCTATTAATTAGTAATACCAAATACTTATCATAGTATATGTAATTTGATATTGCCATAGTGATATATCATGGTATAGTACATCTGGAAATTCAGATAACAATAATCAAGGTATGTCATGCATGCTTTTAATCCATCATTGCCACATGTTGCCCATAAATATCATAATAAAAGTAGATAAATGACGTGGATATTGGGGGAAATGGTGTAACAAATTCAATTTATTGGTTAGCACGTCTATAGTCTTATTGTTTATAGTATATTGCACTATCCAACAATGTGACCAATGTGACTATTGTAGTCATAACAGACTGTATGATGGTTAAATTACCGTGATATGTTTTCTTGCAGCATATTTCTAAATTTTCTCACCCTCAGTCCAATTCTCAGATTTTTATTTGCCATTTTAATGATATCTCCATCTCCATGCTACAGCTTGGGGGCTTTTTCTGATAACCTATTTATTGGTCCAATATTTACTGGCGTTTTTTCCTCGTTTGTTCTGGCGTCTCCCGAGAAAGATATCTGGGGTTATTTTTGTTTTGTTTTGTTTTGCTAAATGTTTTGCCTTTCTTTACCAGTCCCTTTGGTTCTCTGCTGTGTTAGCCCCTGTGCTGGGAATGCATGGTTTTTTATATGACGCAGTATTGTGTTGATTTTGTTGGTCCAGATCACCAAAACATTGAGCTGAAACTGCCAGAAATCTGTGTAGAGCTGCAGAGTTAGGTGTTGATCCTCAGTTGTATTGGTAATACTAGCAACCCTGTCATTTGTCAAGCATCATTTTATTCAAAGCTTAATTAAAAAGAAAAACCTCCTAATACATCATAGGATAGTTTTAGTGCAGCATTATTATTAAAGAGCTTCATAACCTTATAAGTCAAAAATGTATCTAGGTTTTACTGTCTTACATTTAAACAGATGTACTTTTTTAACGAGAATGGTGTCTAATTAGTCAGGGTGCAGTTATTTTAAATATTAAACACATAACCAGATACAAGGCTTCATGATAAAGGACATATGATCACACACAACTGCAAAACCACTGTGTTGTGAACTGTTGTTCATGTGTCACACATGAGAAGGACATTACAAAGATGAGATGTACAAATCTAAATTTGCTGACAGAGGCATGCATACATTTACTTGACAGTACATGCAAAGGTTTAGTCATGCAACTCCGCTGTGAAATGCACACATACACACAAACACACGCTTGCCTGAGGTTATATATTGGTGGCTTCCATCAGCGCAATCCATTTACAGGGAGCACAAAAGGGTAGAGAAATAAATACAGTGATGAAAATAATTTTGCTTCTCTATAATTCCACCTGAAATATGTGATCAATGTATTCTCTGTCAGTGTTAAATACATTTTCGATTTTGCACATTCTCTACACAGTGAGAGAAATGCTTTTGAAAGCTGCCCTTCCCCCAGCTCTCTAGCCTAATTTTACTTATTCATAGCTACTGTAAACAAGTCAACTTACTGTGACTTCTGGTATTCTGGACTTCTGGCTATACTAACGCTGCAAGCATCTATGCAAATGCACATAGGACTGATATTCTTATAAGAACATGAAATTCAGCAATGGAAGATTTAAATGTGTCTGCATTGGGGAATCTACCCACTAATTATCCCTTACCTATAAAATTGAGTTTCTTTGTTATGGTGAATATCAAAATAATTAGTAGAAACGTTTTACTCATCTCAAAAAGTACATTTATATTGATTGAAATATAGCTTGTCATTACATTTAAAAAGACCTTCATGGTGACCAAAAGATGAAGCCTATTGACATAGTGCCACCACGAGATTGACATTTGTGGTTTTTAGTGAAATGTCTCAACATCTATTGGATGCATTGCCATGAAATTCCATTCATGTCCCCTCAGGATGAATTTCTATATGATATATATCACATATAACACTGGTGATCCCTTAACTTCTCTATCTAGCGCCATCATCAAGTCTGCATGTCACTTAGTCCTGTACTTTAGTTTATGACCAAATACCAGCAAAACTAATATCATCAGCCTCTGTTGCGTTGTATGTTTGGTGCTAACATGTTAGCATGAGATCATTGACATTTTGAGCATGTTAGCATTTAGCTCAGAGTACTGCTGTGCCTGAGTACTGTCTCACATAGCTGCTAGCATGGCTGCAGACTCTTAGTCTTGTTTCAATAACAAAAATGGGTTCACATGTTTTGAATTGATTACATGCTCACATCATCGTTCGTTTTAAATAGTTGTAGCGTTGGGCTCAGTGGTAGAGCTCTGGTTGATGTGTCAGTGGACCCCTCACACACGGGCACTCAGCCACACAAACGCTTGATAGAAAGAGAGTGACGTTAGTGTGTAATACGATCAATAAGCAATCGCTGGTGAGGTCTGGTTTCACTGTGCATTGACAAGACCCCTTATACGCTGATTGGGAACAATTAGCATCTGTGAGCAGCACTAACATGGTTTTGAGTGATGACAGTGTTTTTTTGTGTGCATGTCTTAATTCACGAGTGTGAGTGTGTGTGGGGGTGGGTGAGTCATCATCATCCAGCCCAGGAGTCCCATCTCTTTCCCTCTCTCTCTCTCTCTCTCTCTCTCTCTCTCTCTCTCTCTCTCTCTCTCTCTCTCTCTCTCTCTCTCTCTCTCGTAAACACACGCATGCAAACCATGCATACACAGGCAGCTTTGCCAAATCTTTTTGGCAAGCTAGCTGTGTTGAGCTGACAAACTGTGATTCTTGGGGTCACCATGAACCCCGGTTGTATAGAAAACAGTATGTGCTGAACCATTAGTGAAACCATCTGAAAACTTACTGCACTATACAACAAAATGATGGTATTGAGCATCGAACCTACATAATATAATAATTGAAACGATGAGCCTTTGTCAGAAGCTTTGAAAAGTAACGTGCTACAACCAGAAGCTAGACGTTCCCTATAATCAGCTAACCTTATCCTGTCACAGTAGAGATGGACACTACTTTATTGTCCTGTAATAGACAATATTGTGACAATTTGATTATATTGTGTTATCATTTTACTAAACTCTGTTTTCCAATCAAATTGTAATTAATAATTATTTAGTTTACACTTTTGTTTTACACTTTTCCCTGCAATGAATCAGTTAATATTGTAATGATTATGTAACTGGCTATATTGCCCAATCTTTCATCGCAGCTGCTAGTGGTAATAAAATACTGGTTATTTAAAACATGAATCACTTGTATCCTTCAAAGTAAAACAGTTCTAAAGCTCTACATTCTGATTTATGATCGTCACTCTCTCTATATATACAGTATGTGTTATGTCTCTACCTCTTGTCTCTTTTTCTGCCTCAACTGGGATCTAGTAAGAACAGTTGGTGGCCAGTAGGGGTTTTGGTCTGGCTTGCTGGGTTCTTCAGGACTGGAGTGTCTGAGTCGTGACAAACCGAGAGCATGTGTGTTAATATGTGTGCACACTCGTGTGTGCTTGTGCCTCTGTGTGGGCGTGTATGTGTAAAGACAGACTCACAGGCATTCATCCAGGCATAGCTTTTGTTCCTTTAGCCCTTACATGGCTTTGTCATAGTACATCATAACACACACACACACACACACACACACACACACACACACTGTAGTAAGTTTAAATAAGAAGCCAGGGTTAAGGACAGTGTGTTTGTCTTTCCTGTACAACTCCTGTAAACAATCCCAAATGGTTTCACATTGACAAAGTGGATTTCATGTAAAGTACTTAAAGAGCAATCCAAGAATAAAAAAGGATACGCAGATAAATTGTATTTACATGTTGTACCTGTGGTGGATTCAAGTTGTAATTTTTACAGGATGTTTTCTTGAAGCCTAGACGGATGCCAAAGAACTTTCTCTTTTTATTTTTAGCTTTCAGGCAGTTGTTTTTCTTTTAATACAAAGTGGTTCACAACATTTGAAAAGCTTTGTGACTATAGTTTTGAATGATATTTATCTAGTTATAATAATGACATTTATGAAGGACATTCACCACTAGAACTTCATTTATAATATACATAATGGACTGCAGTGTTTCATGTATTATTTATAACATTCTACTTTACTTGAGAGAGTCTGTAATCAGTAATGTTCCTCTAGTGCAAAGCTCTAATTTGTAACTGATGACAATTGTTATGTGGTTTGTAGCATGACCGTGTTCGGATTGCTGGTAGTTTTGTGTGTTTCAAAATTCCAAATACATGCAAGTTAGATGAAAACGTAAATACTAAGGTATAAAGAGTTCTGTTGTCTGTGTTAGTACTGACATGGTCTGGTGACCTGGCTGTTAAGGGTGCAGTCCTGTAGTCTGTCCAGTGCATTATGGGATCGAATCCAGCGTTCTTGAACATGACAGATTTTAATGTAAATTGAATATAAGATATTAGATTTTCCTGTGTAATGACATTAAATGTGTTCCCTTTTGTGAATTCAGAGATAATTTGTGTCCATTCAGGTTACTTATAAACCCCCCCCCCCCAAACTGCAAAATTCATCATGCCTGATTTTCAATGCATTCTGATGTTTTATGTATGGATTTAACACATATGGAGGATTGTCCCTGTAAACAGATTTAAGTTCAGCCTACCACAACCCCACCCCCTGAGACCAGCAGTGTCCATGTAAACAAAAAGAGCTCCCCCTGCAGTGTACAGTGTGTTTATGCATGTGTTGGCCATCCCAGAGACACAGCACTCAGGTGTGTGTCTGTGAAGATGAACCATCCTTACTTACACACAGCATTCACTTTTGTTTTGTATACCTATAAATACCTATACTGATGTGAAATTAGTAGCAGTCTACTTAAGACTGAATGATGGAGCTGTCAAAGATTATGTGGCTCAGAAGTGCATTAGGCCTCTGTGATTTCCCAGCCTCTCATAGACTTGACATGAGTAGTGTTTTTGAGCCGTAATGGAGGCCGTCAAGGGACAGCAGAGCACAAAGGAGGATTTAAGGGCCTTGGTAAATGATAGAAGCTGAAATGTGTGTGTAGATTGTGATAGAGAGAAAAGGTATTTATTATTTGGTTTTCTCAAGTCTGATTACTGCTGTAGCACTGTAAGTGCATCATTACTGTCATATGTTACCTATATCAACAAAAAAGGAACGGTACACACAGTATTCCAAACTGAAGTGTACATATACATGTTTAAGGAGTTCAGTGTGATTCAGCATTACAGTGCTTTTATTATTCCAAACAACCTCCCTCCCTTCCTGAGGGGCTCGCATAAAACATGAAGCCGCTGTATTAGGCAGATTATCTCATCTGCCATTCAAGATGCAAAGTCATCTCCAGTGGATGACAGTTGCACTGTCAGGTCATCTCATTTTATGCCATTTTATACATCAGCCTACAAACTTTGACAGCCAGGGCAGTCCACAAACACAACACACGCTCACAGACACACAGAGACATGCACACCAGACCTGGGATCAGTTATTAAACAATTAGCATTTTTATCAAGAATAAAGCAATATCTATTATAAAAAATAGCCAATTCTTTTTGCAAAAGTAAATTCTGCACATTGACATTATGCAGTCAATTACATGAAAGAAAATTGTAAATGCAACGTTAAGTAACGTCGTTAACGTCAGTGTTTGTTAATAAAAGTTCACAGCACTTGTTGTAACCACATGCAATATAATTAAAGAGAGTTGTCTTTATTTGATGTCCAGCTGAAATTACAAATGAGATCAATGACCAGTTTAAGCTAATTAACATAAACATGTCACTGGGGCCTTTTTTCTATACTTTGTCTTTTTACTGTTTAAAAGACCAGAGTGGTGAGTCTTTCTGAGGGGTTTCTGATCTTTGATCTGTGGAGACGTAGCAGTCTAGTAAATTTACTGACTGTGGGGTAACAGACCTGCATGAACCTGCAACATGGCTAGAAATCTGTAATTTATTTCCACAACCACTTCTAAAGGTTGCAGTTATTTGTTTTCAAGAATAACTATTCATATTAAGTATTTCACTAATGTAACATCTCACTGAATTAATTTGAGAGTGGGTATCAGCATTATACATGAAGAAGTCACTCATTAGTTGATTGTTAATATAAACTAATACTTGGAACATGTCTAACTTAAAGAAAAAGAATATTGATAATGTATATATAAATACATAATGTCGTAGCTCAATGGAACTCACACATGCATGCAGGGGTCTTATCTTGCAGTTGTCCTCTGTGTTAGGTCTCCCTCACTGGTTCAGTAGTTGTTCAATCTTCAATTATTGTGTCAACCTTTGTTCTAGGTTGTGGTGACAGGCCATGTAAGGAAAGGAAGAAAAATAATTTAATGCAGTGTTTTTTTTGTTTTTTTTAAAGCTGCACTGGACAGAACATTTTAATGCAAATGTTTATTCTATCCGTCCGAATCAAGCAGTGGGGATGCAACAGAGAAGAGTATCCTGGCAACCCTAACTGAGATGCAATTGCTTCCATATTAACCTCTGCTGTCAGGTATGATTATGCGTGTGAAGCCCTCTCTATGTATGTGAAATAATTAATCAAAACTTGAGTGCAAGATGCTCACCTTTGTCCAACACAGTTGTTAGTTCCTCATTCAGTCTGAGCTGGGCTTTCCATTTTTGCCTCTTCACCTTCTTCATCCCCGTTACAAGAGCTGTAGCAACATGAAATGTAGGTCAAAGGAGCACATTCTATGGTTTCTGCATGGTCTCGAAGCATCCAAATTCAAACAGCAACCTCTTGTTAGATGTCTACTGCAGCTTTAAATGATCCTTATCGATTTCATATTTGTGTGTCCTGTACAGAGATGTTTAGTCTAGCTCAGCAGAGCAGGAGGAAACGGTACCTTCAGAAAACTTCAGAGATGCTGTATTTACGGTCTGATTGTGAAACTGAATTACAGTTTTCTCATACTGAAGAAAAATGAAAAAGCATTGCAGCGAGGGGACAGAGGGTGGACGGCAGCCGTATGTAGATCAGCCCTCCAGCATTTAAAGGGTGATGTGTTCTTGTCTTTTTTTTCATAACAGCGCCCGCTCTTCTTTTATTTTGAGGTCGGTTGATAGAGACAGGAATGGAGGGAGGAGGAAGTAAGACAAGTGGTTTCTCTGCGTAGAGATAGTACTGCATAGTGTCTCGGGGTGGACAGCTCTCTGACAGTAGCTTCTGTTTGAATGCTTCAATCTCCAGATTATGTGCCAGGCAGAATGGGACTACAAGAGAGCTCGGAGCCAGGTCGGTGCGGCCCAGAGGGAAAGGGGAGGAAGGATGTCTCCGTGTTTGGCGTGATTTCTTTTCTGAGCTTACTGTAGTAAAATAGCACTCGACTCGTTACTGTGGGACATTTGTAAACAGTTTTAATTAGGTTGTGAGTTTGCAGATGTGTTCTGATTGTTTAGCTGAATGCATGAATAACTGTAAAGTAGATTTTTGTTGTGGTAACATTAAGCCTATGATCTTTTTATTAGCCATTACGAAAGTTCCTCTTGTGCCTTCTGCTTTGGCTAGTGACTTTGACTGTCTGCTCTGTACCTAAAACTCTTTAATTAAAGTAGCTCCGTTTCCTAAAGTGGGAGTTAAATGCTTTTTTTGTCATATGGCAAAATGAATGGCTATGAAACATAGGATGCTGCTTGTTGAACGGGCCACACAAAATCCAAGTTTATTCATATATATTTTGGGGGAAAAGGGTCATCAAAGAATATTTTTCACCATAGACATTGCTGGTTTCTCACCAAGGCTTTCAGATTATAAAAGTCAAAACAATCTTTTCAACAAACAACTGAAGACGGTCTTTAAGTTATACTCACCACTTACTTTTGACATTAGTAGATTTGATTTAAATCACCCATCATTTTCTCCAAATTGGAAATGAAGCTCTAGTTTTAGCCATCAACAGACCTACCCCCCTAATAGACTTTTAATGAATCAATATGTACCTCGGTTTCCTGGTGTAGAGGAAAGACCTGTTCTGATAATACACGTTACTCGCTGCTCGGTTGTCATGCATCACCTGCTATCACAGGAAACACTTGACAAGTAGCGGGCGTAGTATAGCCGTGGCCAACTGAGCCCCGAACAACTATTTTATGGTTCATAGACGAGTCACTTTGATCTTTGTCCCCAAGTTTCCTAGCAACCAGGTATTTTCAATACAACTGATTTCTGTGTACTGCAGGTCTTCTCATCCTTGAACCACCAGTGAACATTTGCAATTGGCAGATGCGGAGGCAGGGGCGGGTGAGAGGACACAGGAAGGTTCATGAAGCAGCAGAGAAGAGCAGAGCAGAGGAGAGGAGAGTGTGAGGAAGTATTTGTGGGCTACATTATGGAAATGTCAGTTGCTTTGGATTGAGACTTTCACGGCTGCGATATTTTAGGGTTAAAGGAAAGAAAGAGAGCATACAGCTATTGTTATATATCTATTGGAATCTAGATAGCAAGATCGGGATTGTGGGAACACGAATGATGCAGAGGAGGCACTCAGCAAGTATTATGGGACGTCATCAGGACAATACACATCCTCCTAAACAGGTTTGATATTGGTTTAACTGGAGTTTCTCCACTTCAGTCTGGGTGTGTGCAGTTGTATGTGCATGTACATGCGCTTTGTCTGTGTGTGTGTGTGTGTGTGTGTGTGTGTATGCGCGCACATGTGTGCAGAAAAAGGAAAGCCATTTAACCAGTAATGATTAGATGGTTTAAATAGGACAACTTGAAGCAATGTCTAAATTAAGCCTCTTGAAACAGCCTAGTTTTTAGGTCAATTACGCATTTGAGAGACTGGTGTTCGTAAGCAGGAGAGTGAAGCCACTGCTGAGAGATTCAGTGTCATTATTGTTCTTAGATGGGTACTTTGTTAAGCAACTTGTCCTGTAAGGGTGGATTTCTTATCTGTGTGTTATATATAAGTGTGTGTGTGTGTGTGTGTGTGTGTATCTCACACCATCACAATGGTTTGCATAGTTTCATTATCTTCAACTCAAACTTAAGGAACAATTGCATCAATATCTATTGATTTTGTGTTAGCATCAGCTTTGCACGGGTCAAATATGAGAGTATTTGTTGCACAATGAAAAACAAACGGTAGTCTCTGGTGTTCGTACATCTTGACCTGCTCCAAAATCACATCTCAGCTAGTCCATGCTCTTTCCAAAATACATACTTCGCTAGTCATTATTACCAAATCAATAGATACATTTGTAAAGTATTAATAGCCTTTCAACTGTGATGCAATCTTGCAATTGTTTGCAATTCTGCAACCATCCTCCTGTATCCAGAACATGGACTTGGCCTCTGACATGCTTTGTTGGCTACACTGCTTCAGCATTAATTCTTAAAGCTGAGAGAGACATTTCTTCTTCATGCTTTTCTTTACTATTATTGGTGTAGCAGTACAGAAACAATGGGCAACTCGCTACTGTAGTGCTGTATTTACAGTTGTTGTAGATTAGTTTGTGGAGGAGCTCAGCTGGCCTGCAGAGTGAGTTCTCTTTTTCACTTGACTGGCCATGGCCTGCCTGTGGACTCAGCTCCTCTCTTTCTCTGTGTCCATCACTCTCTTTCCCTTTGTCGCTCTTTATCTCTCTCTTTATCTCTCTGCTCTCACCATCTGCCTTTATGCCTGATCTGGCCACATATCCTCTAACTGTCTCTCAGGAGAGGGGTGGGGGGTGCGGGGGGGTTCTGTATCAGCTCCATTTGCGCGGAGTTAGCTTTGAACTTGGGTTTGGTGATGGTGTACATCCCCATCATAATAACACACATAACATACATCTGTGCTCCCAGGGAATCATCCCATAGTGTGCAGGTGTTTTTTTTTTTTTTGTACATGTGTGGACTTATTTATTTGAGTTCTTTACACTAGCCTTCTGATTGGGGATTTCCAGAGTGTTGAAGGATTTTGTTCACTGCTACCTTTTATTTTTTGACCCCAAAATTGAACAAGGCAACATCATTTAATGAAATAGTTTCACAATAACTTTTGTAAAGCTGTTGTTGTTGATGCTCTATCCAGCACATGATCATTTTGTAATGTAGCCGATATAAAATCATAAGGTGTGACCACATATTGTATGTGTCCATCTGAAGGCCCAACCCTGCTCTCACCCTGCAGGGATTGCTCTTGGTTCACCTTTTAACATTGACAGTGTTTTGTGGCTTGACTAGCAATCCAAATCAGTAGTTCTATTTTTAGGAGCTTGATTTACACAGATCTTATTTTACTTATCTGTTTACATCATCATAGACCAGTGTTTAATATTGTCTTCTGTTCCAGTGCACTGTATTTGTTGAGAGATTATGACCCATCTTTCTGTGTGCAGCATGTACTGTATAACCCTGAAAGCCTGACAGACTGATCCCAAGGGGCAATTCTGGTACATGCATGTCTCTGTGTGTGTGTGTGTGTGTGTGTGTGCGCGTCTGTGTCCATTGTTGATTTACTCATCGACCATCACTCCCCCTTCTGTCTCCTGTGGGCCTTTATGCTGGGAGGAATCGATAACCTTCTCCCTCGCCTTGCCTGTCCGCTGCGTCTCCAGACACACCAGAACAGCGCTCTGTAGCACTCCATCAGTTCAAATGCTTATGCATGTTGCACAGAATGGACACACATATTCTATGTTGTTTAGAAAAAACCTAAAATATCAGGATTCTAACTGAGAAAAGTGCCATGAAAACAGCCGCAACAAATGCGCGCACACACACACACACACACACACACACACACAAGCTCCCTTCATCTCACTCTCTCCCTGACATTAGCTGAACAGAGTCCATTACTGCCAGGTAATGGCTGAATGTCACAATAGCAGGATGTCATAAAGCTCTGGAGTGGTCTAATGGGTTTTGTTCAGGTTGAGGTGACACATGCACACTCGCACACGCACACATACAGACACTCGCTCTTCCAGGAAACTATCTTCTTATGTTCTTGATGCATTTACTCATCACATGACAGCCCTGAGCTCTGACATGTTTGAAGAGCTAACAATCTGTTCAAGGGAGCAAATTATGAGACTCATCTGTCACTGTTTAAATTCAGAGGGGTGATTCTTCACTTGTTACATTATATGGTTCCCCCTCTACTACATGCACACATCTTTATTTATTTCTACCTATGATTCAGCTCTACCACAGACAAACATATATATATATGAGAACTAGAGGAACAGCGATAGCTTTAGTTAACTCAAAACAGAGGAGAATAGATTTAAAGTGGACGAGTAGACAACTCCCAGGCTCAGGATATAAAAAAAACACTGAATGAAATCACAACCAAAGTGAAAAAGTTAGGCACGGATACAAGCAGAGTTGCAAAAGCAGAGGTTGCTGCCAGTCGCCAGGCCCAGCAGCCTCTGGGGGCAGGCAGATGGGAGAGTGAAGGCTTATAAATGGAGTGATCATGTGAACATATTTGCTTCATGTGTTGGCACAGTGGGGGAGAGGAGGATGCAGGAGGAGAGCAGGAGTGGAAGACAAGAGAACCTCCAGGCCAGTGTGAATGTTTTGATTGTTCCAGGAGCTCTCCTGTTATTTCCTTTTCAGAACTTTTTTTTATTTTACATTTACAGCATTTTAATTTCGGTGTGAGGTGTCAAGAGTTTATTTACATCGATTTCGGTTTTTGCACAATCACCTATGCTGCTGTAGCACTGCAATTTTCCCATTGAGGGACTAATAAAAGTTTATCTTATCTTATCTTATCTTAGAGCCAGATACATTATAGGATATATCTATGCTATCAGCTCAACACAGATTGTTATCCAATTATTGATGGCCAAAATACTAAGTAAAAAGATAAGGTCTATACAAAGTTCAGCAACAACTGTCATCATTAGGCTACATTGTTTTTTCCAACAGATTTGTTTCCAATACTGAACAGCAACCCTTTTCCATTGATTATCACATTTTTCCAAAAATACCATTGCTATCAAAATGCTAAACACACACACATATCAGTACCAGAACTGGTCCAAAAGATCCCAAACATGTTCCTCTAAATAAGAGTCTACCTGAAACTTGAGGGGTGAACACACATCCTGATTGTGGGTATCAAACAAAACGTGTCTGTAGCACTGAGCAAAACTGTAAAAGTAGTGAAAGCTGGCATTGAATGTGCAGTCGGATTTATAGTCTTAGTTACATATTTTTTGATCAGATAGGACTATTTCACTGAGGCACAGTTCTTGTATGACCGCTTGCGTTAAGACGACATGTCCCAAGAATTTTTCTTCTTTTCTTGAATTACAAAAGGGATTTGCAGAAGTTATTAAGATAAGTATTGTTTCCGTATTAGGACCAAGACTCTGGTATTGTATCAGACAAGCAAAGAATGTCCAGTTGGTGTTGCCAGTCAGTACAGAGAAAATTAGGCAGTGTGCGATGTTTAAGGATTAAAATCTGTCAAACTTTGGCTTTCTGGTCCAGTTGCTGTCAGTCGTTCCCATCAAGATTATTTTGAACATGTTTGGCTTTTATGATTGAAACTAGAAGTGTCAACATCACAGGCATGAGTGGGAGAAATAATACTTGAAAAAGAATATTTGAGACTGGCAAGTAAACAGAACATTTGTGTGACATGCCATGAATTTAACTGTATTATGTTATAACCCAGTTCATACAGGATTCAGTGGAGAGCCGCAACTCAGCTGACTTATAAAGTTCACTCACCTCCAATTCCCTCTGCAGTAAAAAGTCCTTGTTGCCTCTTTCTCTCCTATTTACCCAAATTGTTTCTTTCTCTTTAATATTTTCACAGTGCTCACAGAATTTGCAGCAGAAATGTTTTAGGTGCAGTCATAAGAATATTTGTATTTTCATAAAGATTTTGGGGTTTGCCTGTTAACACACCTCTAATCATAGTGTACTTTCCGTCTAGAGTGTGGTCCACTGTATCCAACCATACTCGGCTGTTGGGGTTGTGCCTCTTTGTGGCTGAAATAATCTGTGCAAATTGATAAAAATAAGTTGGAATGTAGGATGTCTGTCTTTGTAGTTACTGTAATTTTCAGATCTCTTCCCTGCTTCATGTTTTCAAAAGTTATCAGTATCATCTTTTTAATATAATATTGTTTTGGAAATAATCCCGCTTCATTATTTCAGATTTTGAACAGTACTTTTTTAATTTATTTTTTACAAAAGACGTTTGAATTTTTAGATTGTAAAACAATAAATAAACTTTACGCCGTTTAAGTGCACATTCTTATTTGGAAGTCGCTTTGGATAGGCGATAAGCGTCTGCTAAATGTAATGTAATGTAATGTAATTTAGGTTTTCCATGATTGCATTGTTTCAATATTTGTAAATGAGTCCAAACTCTAGAGGAACATCTCCTTCGTCTCCTTTTTCATGCACAAATTGTGTATTTAGGTTCCTCCACATTTACAGGGATTGACAAAATGTTGCATTCCTGCGCTGATACATACTGTACACGTATAGACATGTTGGTGTGTGTGTGTGTGTGTTTGGGCGTGGAAGTGAATACGTTTTGGGGTGTGAGGAGATTGATTATAAGCTAAAGAGGAGCTGATTAGCACATGTTGACATTAACGGTGGAATCTATTACTGAAACCACACATGGTTGACCTTTGACATAAATGAGCCTTTGGGCTTGTCGGTCAATATGTTGAATCAATGATAGCTACATTTATGCAGGGGGGTGGGAGTGGGGTGCTTTATTCTTTAACAGAATATTGTAGGAAGTATATTAATGATGTAAAACTACTGCTACTAGCTTTATTTTTCTATACACATTTTTAGACTTTCACATCACCTGACTAAGATGTTGACGCTTACTATACAACCACAGACAACAAACATATACTTCCTTTCTCTCAGGTATAGGGATAAAGAAGCTGGTTGCGTCCATGTGGTTCGACGTTTGTTCACCGCATCATCATTGCATTACACCAGATAAGATGAACAAAGAGTGATTATCTCATTCTCTATCTCTTCCTCTCCCTTCCTGCCTTTTCTTCTCCAGTCTTCGGGCACCAGCGTGGTAGTGGACATCGCAGCTATGGGTGAGGCCCACGGTCTGATCTCAGACCTGCTGGCAGACCCCTCGCTGCCCCCGAACACCTGCAGCTCTCTGAAGGCTGTCAGCAACCTCCTCAGCACCCAGATCAGCATCCAGCCGCTCCACCGGCCTCGCGTCCCTGCAGACACACACATCTGCTCTGACTCCGAGGAGGGGCCTGAAAAAACTGAGCGGCTGGCCATTCCAAAGGTAAATTTGGGTGGTTTTAAAAATGTGTTTTTGCTCTTTTTTCTGTCTTTGGTTTGGTTGATTAATACAGATTGGAAAATCAACACGTGGGTCATGTGTAGCAGTGGTTCCCAACCTTAGGGCTGGGACTTCCCCATAGGATTCCCCCAAAAATCTTATGGGCCACAAGATGAATAAAAAGATTTGAAAGTAACAAGAAAGAAATTCTGTTACAAAACATGTTTGTTTTTTTACGTTTTTCAACTTCTTCTTGTGAAATACTAATTATACGTTTACCTCCCCAGGCATCTGGATTGTTCACATGAAACATTCTGAGAAGTAAAAATCACTCAACTCATTTCACTTAGACCACAACTTGGGTGTGTGTGACAATTAGAAATAAGTACTTTAGCATTGCACTCCTATTACACTGTCAGACTCACGATGGATAGTTTAAAGATCTGCGAACCTGCGATATTATCTTTTTTATTCCACACGTTATTTCTTCCTCTATAAAGCTTGGTGCCTATATTACCCACAATGCAACTCAACAGCCGACAGTTCTGTTGGAGGTTCAGGTGTGTTAGTTAATGCAGTCTTGGGCCTCAATCAGAGATGAGGAGTGGGCTACAGAGGTCTGCTAAGCTCACTTCTTTCTAACGCCATATCCCAAAAATGTTTTTCAATTCCTAGCTTGTAGTCATCAGACCCAACCCAAAGAACTTATATTGATAAGAAGTGAAAGCTAATTGGTCGTTTCATTGCAACATCAGCACGCAGCAGCAGAGATACTCCGCCGCCATTTTGGACTTAAAGCGGCTACCGGAAAGTATGTAGGGCGCCAGTAAAACATACATACTTTTTAAATAACAATGTGACAGCGGCATCCCACTCTGATGGTTAAACTTTGCGGTTCACATGCGTGCTGACATTACGCATCACGGATCAACTGCGATGCGTTGCACCACTAGAAAATATGTGTTATTTAATATGTATAACAATAGGTGTGTTAATAAAAACAGAGCCACCTGTATGAACGTTTTATGTTAGTGTTGTCTTATGCTGCAGTAGGCTTCATGTAAATATGCTCACACACACACACACACACACACACACACACAAACAGCATGCATGCAAGCCCAGGTATATTCCTTCCTGCATACATAACCCCCATTTCCTCTCTCCCTGCTGTAGTGTAGTGTGGGCCTCTAATGTAGCTAACAATGATGCACGGGCTTCCAGAGGGCCTTTTAATGTTTTACAAGGCCAGTGCTTCAAAATGTATGTGGGCACTTAAGGCGGCAAGGAAACTAAATAAAGCGTGTGATGCAATGCAGGATAGCCTACCAGGAAAGTGACAAGCAGCTTTAACACTGCCTGAGTGCACTCAAATGCTTGACGCATGTAGTGGAACTCGGTGAGATGCCGCCTCATTTTAACTCATCTGGGATTTGTGGGTCTTCATGTGGCGATGGGTTAAAGTTGGTGATTCAGCTTATTCGTGCTGCCCTGTCATTTGGCTCTGAACTAAGGACAGAAATAGCAGTTACATAAAGGTAATAAGAAATGTTGGTGACTAAGGTGCATTTGTTACTCAGGTTATGACTTAGCTTAGCCGGACAGCAAAACATTTGGGAACAATCTGGCTTTCACTTGTCTTTGTCTTGGTTTCATTCCAGCCGTTCCACCTATTTGTCTCGCTTCCAAACACTGAACCACCTTCTGCTGCATATATTTGTCTTTATAATACTGTCATTACATTACAGCCCCACATTTCCCAAAGCATACCATTGTGTTATAAGATATTTGAAGCCATTGGTTTATATTAATTTCACTCACTGCATTATAGACATAATGTAACAGAGACTTAATGTCTACTTATGTTCTATATATATATCTATATATCTTTCTCTGTCATTCTTTCACACACTGTTAGATGCCTTTGATTAGCTCCCCTTCACTGTAGGAGAGAAGTATACCACAGAGCACTGTGATACTGTGTGTGTGTTTGGATGACAATGATGCGTGTGCGTATGTGTGAGTGTGTGTGCGGTTATCTGCCTGAACAGTGAAAAGGTAAAACTGCATGTTCGTGGTTATTTTTCTGGAGTACATGAAATTTGATCCTCTGCTGCCATCTATATTCCACTGTGTGTGTGTGTGTGTGTGTGTGTGTTTCAGAGGGAGAGAGAGAGATACTGACAGACAGACAGGGAGTGATAGATAAGTAGAGACCTCAACTGTACAAAAATACAAACGGACAAATAACTGATTTTAGACTGTTTTGACTTTACAGCAACATTTACAACACAGGGTAGATATACGCAACAGGGACATCTAGCACAAGCCATTTCTGCTTACCATTCTGTCCCTTTAAAAAAACAAACAGGACTGGGCAGCAATAACAAATATGGCATTCTTCTGGTTTGATGTCATTACTTTTTTGATGGAGGAGAAAAAGAGGCGCAAAACGGCGTCACTTTGCAGGAAAATCTAGATCTGTTTATTAGTTAAAACATGCACAAGACTGAAACATCACGTTTTAAATACTAAATAGAGCTTTATTTCTCCACAGAGCTAGTGTGCAGCTGCATCTGCCTTTCTTTTCCTGTTGTTGTAGTTTGTTGGCAGCACTTTGTCTGTAGCTGTGTTGACGTAACTTTTTGGATCCTTTCACTGTTTTATTGTTGTACAGTAAATGTGACCCAAGCTTTTGTCAGCGTTGCCTGTAATTTTGGATAACAAATGTCACAGCAGAGTTAGTTATTGTGAAACTAAATGTTTAGAAGATCAGACAAGATTAGACTAAGTATCTTGGAAACAATGGAGCAGTTAATAAACCATTGCAGCAGCAAGTAAATCAAATATAAAGGTCATTATAAATAAAAGTATTGTCACATTAAAATTATTTACATTATGAATGCAAACTCTATGAAACTTGAATATATATGTATATAAAACTGTTGCAAAACATCTTATTGGACACAACATTGTGATATTTGTGAATTGTAAAAAAGTGGAGGATTAAAAAGAGTTCTTATGATTACAATAAATCCTTTTGAAAGGATTGGAGCAGATGAGAAAATACATTTTAGTACAGAAACTGTTCATTATTAGTTGGAGTTTTATCTTTTCCAGGTATCATAACATACACTGATCAGCCAAAACTTTGACCACCTACTTAATATTGTGTAGGTCCCCCTTTTGCCACCAAAACAGCACTGACCCGTCGAGGCATGGACTCCACTAGACCTCTGATGGTGTGCTGTGGTTTCTGGCACCAAGACAGTAGCAGCAGATCCTTTAAATCCTCTAAGTTGCGAGGTCGGGCCTCCATAGATCGGACTTGTTTCTCCAGCACATCCCACAGATGCTCGATTGAACTGAGATCTGGAGAATTTGGAGGCCAAGTCAACACCTTGAACTCGTTGTCATGTTCCTCAAACATTCCTGAACCATTTCTGCAATGTGGCAGGGCACATTATCCTGCTGAAAGAGGCCACTGACATTAGAGAATACCGTTTCCATGAAGGGGTGTACTTGGTCTGCAGCTATGTTTCGGTAGGTGGTACGTGTCAAAGTAACATCCACATGAATGGCAAGACTCAAGGTTTTCCAGCAGAACATTGCCCAAAGCCTCACACTGCCTCCGCTGACTTGCCTTCTTCCCATAGTGCATCCTGGTGCTCGGTGTATACTTTTCATTCAAACACACAGACGGCCATATCTTTATCGTTTCTGAGGAAGTGTTCAATGAGATGCAACTATTAATAGCTTTTCATTGAAAATCCCATCAGTTTTAAGATTCTGTTCAGTGCCCAAGTACATGAATGGTGTCCTACTTGCATCGTCCACCCCTGCGAAGCTTCTGTGAGTGTGTCAACATGTGTTTGTTTATCTGAATTACAGCGTCTAAGACGAAGTCTGCCCCCAGGATTGCTTAGGAGAATCTCGTCAACTTGGACCACCACCACCTCAGCTACAGGGCTGCCTACCATCGAGCCTGGCCCTGTTCGCCGAGACCGCTCAGCCAGCATCAAACACACCACAGACAGGTAATTCTCAATGCAATCAAGGGGAACAGCAATAACTCTGAACAGTAACAGAATCATTCTTTGTTTATTTATCTGATGGATTTCTACATCAGTGAATCATGGAACAACTCAGTGATGATGACCATCTCAAAGAGTCGCTCCATGTCTGCCTCCTATGCTGCCCCGGTCACCTCCAACCACCTCTACAGCAAACCACTGGGAAGACCCGGTATGTGTGTGTGTGCACAAATCTGCTTAACACACTGAGTAAAAACTGAGTATGTTGAGTGAGTTACTTGTGTAAAAGAAGTCGATGTCTTTTTAAATTGGAACATTTTTTTACAAGAAGAGAATTCTCTTCTCAGCTTGACTGAATTCACTGCACATAGTTCCACATTTGACACATTTCCGATGTTCCAGTTGCTGATGTAAGGAAAATCTGCTCTGTAGTTGATGTGAGGAAAAAAATACTCAATTCAAAAGTAAATAACTTGAAAGATGAATAAAACATTAGTCAGTACTGCTCTCTTTTTCAGGTTTCCCCCCCTCCAACGTGTCACCTCTGGCCTCTCCGTGCCCATCTCCTCCCGTTCAGGGCACTCCCGTCTCCAGCCCTACTACAAAGACATTTTCAGTGCAGCTTCCTGAACCGACTGGGCCCCTGACAGAGAGGACCCCTGTCTCTGTGGCCCCCAAGAGCCACCACAGAGCCTTAACTCACAGCCAGAGCGCCCCAAGCTCCACCACCCCTCACTGGCGGCCCCCACCGCTCTGCGGCAGGTAACACACATGCGATCGCACAATAGATACATTTTCCTGTTACATTTTGAGAAGCAATTCTAAAAAATAGAACGTTTAAATTCAAAAATATTGGAATAATGCTTCAAAGGCACTTGCGTGTGTGTGTGTGTGTGTGTGTGTGTGTGTGTGTGTGTGTGTGTGTGTGTGTGTCTGTCCATTTGTGTGAAAATGAGTCATTTCTTTAGTGTGTACTGAGAGGACAGGAGCTGTTTCAACTATCAGATGAGAGAGACAGATCAGGATGGACTAGCATGTTTCCTCTGAATGTGTCTGTGTTTCTCTGCTCTCTTTCCATCAGTTGTGGCAGGCCGTTCAACAATCGACTAAACCACGGGGTAGAATCTGTCGAAAAAGGAGACAGAATACCCCATCCAGGTAAACAGCAGAGTACAGCCTGCAAGCGGTTGACATTAGACATATCTATCCAACTGAGCAGGACAACATTTGTACATCGAAAAAGCTTCTTCCGTAGAGTTCAGTAATATAAAGTAGCGTTTGGAGAGATTTAATAATAAAGGTAATAAAGGTTTCTGATGTTAAAGAAGGATCTGGGAATCTTAATGTAGCAAGTAAAATATTTGTTTAGATTTATTATTATTATTTTGTATTTTATTTAAAGTTACTTTTACTTATCTGAATATATGTATTTTAACAGCAAAATCACAATTCTTCCTTTTTATGTACAATGAAGGCCCTTTGAATTTGAATTTGATTTAAAAAGAAATGCTTCCAGATTTTAACCCGATTGGTAAATTTTGACTATTCCTACAGCTTCTTTTTTATGTTGATCATTTGATTCACTCACACTGACCTTCTCCACAACTGCCCTCATTATAACTTTGGATAACCACAGACAAATTGTTACATTAAATTGCACATGTTTAACGTGTGCGATGTCTCCCCAGATGAGCGTGTCGTAGCTTCTTCAGACTATGACAGCACCTACGACAGCACCTATGAGACCAACCACAGTGACAGCAGCGACTTTGCACAGAATGAAGAGGAGGGAGAAGGAGGCAAGAAGCCACCTGAAGCAAGGGAAGGTTGCAGGGAGTATCTGGCAGAGGGCATCGTTCTTCACCCACTCCTGCCATCACCAGAGGTGGGCAATCAGAAAGACTAGTATGTGTTTTAATGGGATTTAAATTCCCCCAAAGGCAACAAGAAATAAAGAATGTGTTTTTACAATAATTGATCCTTTATTTGCTGTCACTAGGTAGATGAACTGCTTAATAAACAACACAACACTTTTGACATTTCTTGTCCTAAATTCTGTAATACAATCAGTAGTGCCATCTGATAGTGTGTATGTACAGAGCGAATTGTGAACTGACCAAAATGTGCTTGCTGACCATCAAACTGTGATGAATTTCATCAGAATTTTCTTTTTGACCTCTCCTCTGGGCCCCTATCTTTACCTGGCAGGACAAGCCAATCCTGGCTCTGGAGCCCCTGGTGATGGCAGGGCTGGAGCCTCTGATGAGTCAACTCAACAACTGGAACTTTCCCATTTTCAGTCTAGTGGAGAAGACCCACAGCAAGACAGGCTGCATCCTCAGTCAGGTAATCACTAACTAATGGGGAAATGTCGAAACCCACATGACATTTATTTAATGAAAACTCATTGATGCAGATTCAATTAAAAGGAACTCATATTGGTGGAAATGTTTACATGTATTTAATTAGCAACTTAATGTGGTGGTGACATTGTCAGGCAGTGGAAAGAGAACATCTGCATCTTAAGCTTGCAACAACGACAACAACACTGGAAAATTATGTAATGATTTGGCCACAATGTCATCAGTTCTAAAAGCAAATTTGTGTTAGTGGATTCTGGACTTAAGCTGGGAATATGTTATTTAGAAATCAAAGAAACAAAGTGTGCAAGTGACTTGACCCATGAGATTGGGTCTTGACAACTCTGGTGTGAATAACACCATAGCTTAGTGTTACAGTAATATCAATTAGGAATAAATTAGGGTTGTTCTTATCAGACACAATACATCTAAACCTCTACAGAGATGAGAGATGATTCACGGTATGTTTTCCTTGTGTTATTTACCAGGTTTCCTATAGGCTCTTTGAGGATACAGGTCTATTTGAGACCTTCAGAATTCCTGTACAAGAGTTCATGAACTACTTCCATGCTTTGGAAAATGGATACAGGGTCATCCCTTGTGAGTAGAGGATCTCTGTGTTTGTCAAATTGTTGAAGGGAAGTATTGATATCCAGCATTGCCTTTATCTGCCACAAGGTGGATGCATTGCTTCATCGGTTAAATAAAGTCCCACTGACAGGCTTACTTTCTGCTTCTGTCATTTGCTCATACTGTATTGTTTGCAGGAATATCAAGTTTCCTGTTGGTTTAAACGATGGTGTTTAATGTTAGAAGATGATCATATGAAATATAACTACGTTTATGTCAATTTATGTTGAGACTGAAGATGTAGCTGACAGGTAGTTAGGAAGTAGAATGACAATTTGTGACCCAAGTAAAAACACTTTGTAGTGTTTTTGGTTACATGATCTGGACATTTTAAATTCAATATTAATAGTTTTATACTGTAGCTCTTGTAATCTGTTGTATACTTAGCACATTTTCAGAGGGAGCATTGTCTCTAACCATGTTGTGTCCTCTCATATTTGAACATGGCTCAATATGGAACATTCCCATAAAATAGACCCATGTAAAAAGGCAGAAAACCATTACTTAAGTTATGTTACAGATTCCTAGTCTGAAAGGGGCTGTAGTGGATGTTGTTTTCCAGTTCCAGCTGGGATTTCAACACAGGGACCCTATTGGTGTTAATTAACATTTTATTTGACTCTTTCCCAGATCACAACCGGATCCATGCCACTGATGTACTGCATGCTGTTTGGTACCTCACCACTCAGCCCGTGCCAGGCCTGCCCACCCTGCCGACTGAGAATGGGATACACAGTGGTGAGAACTTTTAATCCATCAGCAACATTTTAATTGGCTGGCGTGGTGGAAATTACAGATGTATTTGTTTCCAATCACTGTTCACTGGTTGCTTCATCTATGTTTACTAGTGTTTATGTTCATTTACAATACCACAGGTGTAGTATAATAACATAGCTAGTCCTGCTAATTTTCCTCCCACCTTCATATTTCTATTGTTTATTTTATTTTCTCTCCTGTCGTTGCTTCATATTGGTTTGTTGTATTGGTTATGATTCATTTTACAGTCAACAACATCCTGTTGATAGATAGTGTAGAGTAGGTGTTAGTCCTGAATACACATTCTAAGAGCACCAGGTTTTACACAAGTTAATGAGGTGGCAGCATTTGAACACAGAACACCATGTTCTCTTTTCGCCCGTAGACTCAGAAAATGGCATTACGCCTGGTACCAAAGGCTTCTTGGTGTCCAAGATGAACTCTGCACTGAAGGAAAGCTATGGCTCCCTGGCTGGCCTTATCCCTGGCCTGGAGCTCATGGCCCTGTATGTAGCCGCTGCCATGCACGATTATGACCATCCTGGAAGAACCAACGCCTTTCTTGTTGCTACCAGTGCACCACAGGTAAATAAATGTAGGTGTGCTTCGGAAGCGCTGGAGAGGGGAGGAGCTGTGGTGATGGATCGATAGAGAGTGATGGCAATGATGGAAAATAAAGACAGGTTTCTGTTGATTCATAAAAACAAAGGAAGCTTCAGTTGGGATTTCTTGTCATCAAGTCAATCAGTTGTTTGTCAGTAAGTTGAAATAGTCTGCTATTTTAGAAATCTTTGTATTTATGTTAATCCCGAGTATGTACAGGGGACATAGTATGGGCTCTGGATGCAGTATTGGGTGAAAGTTTATTATTTTCACTCCCCATGTTATTAGCGTGGTGCTTGTGGGGAGTGACAATAATACACTCCCACCCAAAACTGCATCCAGAGCCCAACTCCAGCTGTCATTTGGAATCTGCCATGTGTTGCAGGGCACCAGCTGCAGTGTAGCAGTCACCTCCAGAACCTGCAGAGGATAAATGATCTAGTGAATGATCAGAAATCTAATTGATATGCATTGACAGACCCAAGACGGCAAGGTTCCCTTTAAGTGTATGCTTGGGCACGTTGAGCTCATATCATGGCTTGAAAAAGCCAGTTTCTGTTTATGACATGTAGTCATGATATGTAACGTTGATATGCCGCAGATCATCATTAGTGCACTGATGTGAGCTTACAGCGACTGCGTGTAGAATATTATTATTATTAGTATTCTTAGCTTATTTCTCTGTGACAATGCAAGAATACATTTCAACAAGTTACAAAAAAACACATTTGAGGTTTTGCATTTAGGATTTTATTGCCAAGGCTAATTTGCGATAACGTTTAAAACAGGAGCTCAGCAGTTTAGATGTAAAAGAAGAGTAAAGCAAGCTGTGACATTATTGTGTCAGTGACAGTATTCATATTTCACCACAACATAACACAGCTTGAAATGATCACAGTGCATGTGCCATTCAGCAGCCAAAACAAGCTCAACCACTGCAAGCAAGCAATTCACAATTAACACCAAAACACTGCACACAGGTAGACAGCAACATTATAGCTAAGAGAAGAAATCACCCACAATCAGATCTACAGGATAGCACCATATGTGCAGGTCAGAGTTTAGGATCTTGCTGAAGGCCATGTAGGCTCCTATGTGTTTCACATTAAATGTTAATTTCACTTTCTCCTCTTGGTCTTTCACTGTAGGCTCTACTATACAATGATCGTTCAGTCTTGGAAAATCACCATGCAGCTTCAGCGTGGAACCTCTTCATGTCTCGACCCGAGTATAACTTCCTGGTTAACCTTGAACACGTGGAGTTCAAGCGTTTCCGCTTCCTAGTCATTGAAGCCATCCTGGCCACTGACCTTAAAAAGCACTTTGATTTCCTAGCAGAGTTTAACGCAAAGGTAAATATTCAAATCTGTGAATTAAACTGTAGAACAATACCGGGACCACACATGAATTTTTGTTGTCATTGGTAATCTCTACTCAGCTCTAGTTGAATATATTTTTCTGACCCTTTACTAAAAATGGTCTTTTAAACTAAATTTGACAACCAATCTGTAAGGAATTCTTTACAATCCATAACTTTATTATTATTATTTTTAAACACAAAACTTCCCCATGCTCACCTCTCCAGGTGGGTGATGAAGGAGTGTCCGGTATTGATTGGACCAACGAAAACGACCGATTGCTGGTGTGCCAGATGTGCATCAAACTGGCTGATGTCAATGGGCCGCTGAAGTGTAAGGAGCTGCACCTGCAGTGGACAGAGGGGATTGTCAACGAGTTCTACGAACAAGTATGATTATAAATCTCTGCAATCAGCAACAAATGGTCTCCGCAGAAAAAAACCCCATTACATTTAAAACGATTACCATTTAGACAAATAGCACCTCATACATAGACACATGGGAGTGTACTTTACTAATCACAGTATGTAATGAATAATACCAAGTGATGAAAATGTGCAAAAGCTGTTGCTAAAGAACAAAAAGACAAGTTTGGAAAAATAGAAATGACAGAAATGTACTTCATACTTTATGTGCACGTGTACAAGCCTGTAAATTCAAAACAAACCTGTGTAACATTTGCTGAATGGCAGCCACTGTGACCACAAGTGATGACGGGATAATGATAAACGCTAAAACCTCAAAAAGAGAGAAGAGTAAGTGAGCTCAGTTAAACAACAATATCTCTCTTGAGTTAGCTAATAATAGTTGACATTAGCCAACATCAGCTATTGGAGCTGTGCCAGAACAGGTAAAGGCTCAGATTGCGCTGAATTGAACAAGGGTGCGTTTTGTTGCTCAGCTAATCTGCTTCATCAGGATGGTATGGGTGTGGTTTGATCAGATTTGATTGACAGAGATCAAAAAACCCACAAACTGTCATCAGGCAATTTATATTTTTACTCACCTTCTTCCGCCGCAAGGTCAGGGTCAACTGCATAACAACACCCCTGCATATAATAGAGATTTACTTTTCTTGCTCCAGGTCATATGTGTGCAACTGGATGTTCCCTCTGAACAAAAATAGAATAGTCAAAACACTCACCTACTAGCTCATGAATATGTTAGAGGCTACTGTAGACGGATGCCTGGCAACAAATCCTGTTCTTAACTAAACAGTGACTCTTATTGGTCAGTTCAGTTAGTGCCGAGCAAGTTGATAAAGGTCAAATCTGATTAGACAGAGAGATATAATTACTTTCCTAGTAACAACATGTTGTAAGTAGAACAGCACTAATTTGAGACTTTTGAGCCATGATTGAAGCTATTTTATACACTGCAGGGAGCGGTATCCATAATATTCATTCTTCTCAAATGAAAAGTCAGATGTACAGGCTGTAACAGATGTTTGTTATCACAAGGTTCCTTTGACAATCATCAAACCCCTTATCAGCATTTATTTTGTTTATTTTGTAAATAGTTAATGAAGGGAACGTGTGCATCGACGGTATCGGAACACTGTGTAGCAGCTAGAAACCTCTAATCATAGCGCCGCCGATTAGCGAGGAAAACATCGTCCCTCTGATCTGTTTCCGAAGCTTAGTATTCTGCCATTCCTTTCAAACCTTTTGTTCAATTCTCATAATAGCTTTGAGAATTATGTATGTCCTTTGAGCGGGAGCATCGGGGTGGGGTGGGGTAAGAGAGAGCGGGTGAGAGACAGAGAGTGTGTGTATGTTTTTCTCTTCAGAGGGGAGACAGATGACCTAAATGAGTCATCTTTGACAGCGCTCATTCACAGTCACACAGAGGAAGATCACAGGGATGGAACTGAGGCTCTCAGCGGCAATAGAGTCAGTACAGATGTGCACACACAAACATAGTTCTTGCACACACACACACATTTAAATTATACTCTGCAATGCACCACTTTAAAATCAAAAAATGTCTGGCAATGATAAACAATTCCCTCTCTCTCCTCGCTCGTACTGTACATGTTCACACACAACTCTCACGCGAACCACTAGTGCAGTGCACAGACGCCATCCTGGTTTCAGGTTGCCATAGCAATGGGAGCCCTTGCCCCTCTGTCGTCCTACAGAATCACTTTAAAAGCCCTGACATCAGAATGCAAACACAAAAGCACTATACATAAGTGTCCCAATATGTGAAAATAGCAAAAGCTATTTCACACCAGACAATACGCAACGTAAGCCACATGGGGCCACCTTTTATTATGAGGACATGGTCAGAATAATGGAAAATATGTTAATACAAGAAGTATCTCTGTTGGGACAACTTGTAGAGGTTTATTTATTTACATTCTCTTGAGAAAACTGATTTTCTCATTTTCATTTATTTTCTGTTGAGACCAATGTATTTTGCTGGAGCGGGCACTGAACAGGTGTAAGAGATTACTGTAGATATGGCCTCAGTTTGTGTCAAGATGAACGGTTCCATCAGGAATGCAATCAGCGGAATAAATCCAAACATGAGATTACAACCATCTTGGCTGCCTTGAGATATGCTCTCATCATAGCTCTGTCTTTTTGGATGCAAAATAGAAAAATGGAAAAGGCATGAATGACAAATATCTATATAAGGACGAGGAAGGAACAGCACGACTTCACTTTGGCTTGTCTTTATCCGGCTTCCATTTACAGTGCACGATTATGTTCCGTATATTACACAAATGGCTCCTTCAACAAATATAATTACAAACGCATGATATATTGTGGGGAGTCAGGCTCGTTATTGCACCCTGTCTATTCATATTTGGCAGCCAAAGATGATTAGTCCGAATATTGATGTCAGTGTTTTATCAGTGGTGACCTTGTGGGTAACATATACACAGATTATAGCCACCATTACTGAGGCAGGTCTCTGCTGACAGTCTCATTTATGAGATTGATATCTACAGATGTGCCATAGTTTGAATTGATGTTTTTCTATTTCTAGTCTTCTTGACCTACTTTCAGGGGACTGTGTATCTGGGACTTTCTGTTCTTGCCAGTGGAGCTGTACAGAGGACAAAATGTGTATCTGAGTTTAAACAACTTGAGTGATATAGAGTATACCTACATATGATGTATTTAATGTATAATTTAATTTGTATGATGTAGAACTTTTTTATAAAGACGTTAAAAAAGGCAAACATGTAGGCAGAGAAGGGAGAAATAAATGCAAATCTATCATCTATAACTTTTACAACAATTAATAATAATTAGACTAATTGGACAGAAACAGAAGCCTAAAAATCTCTACTTTATTATCTACTAATTTTAAGACAGTTTGCAACGTTTGAATTCAAATACCTCTTAAGAACTGATGTTCAGCAGACTGAAGAGACTGCAGGATTCATTTCAAACCAGTAACTTTTTTTCTGTCCTGGAGCTATAAAGATATGGGGCACTGGAGAAAAATGTTCTCTCTCTCTTGAAATTTAAATGTTCCATTTTTATTTGATCATTTATGTCCATCTGACATATTAGCCATGTTACCTTCTAGGGTGACGAAGAAGCAAGCCTGGGCCTTCCCATCAGCCCATTCATGGACCGCTCCGCTCCGCAGCTCGCAAAACTCCAGGAGTCGTTCATCACTCACATTGTGGGACCTTTGTGCTCTTCCTACGACTCTGCTGCCCTCATGCCGGGACGCTGGGTTGACCCACCTGAGGGAGAGACCGAGCCAGCGAAGGAAGGACAAGATACAGAAGAGGAGGATTTGGCAGATGAGGACACGTCAACAAGTTCTGACACCTCCCGTATGTCAACCTCTTAATCATTCATGTTGCAGAAAATATCCGACTGATTATAATGAGTTGTGCGTGGTCTCGGTGATTGTTTATTCAGACTACAGTCAAACTCCCAATGTGCTGTTGCTTGTTGGGAGATTTGACTGGACTTAAAGAGTTCGTCTGATCATTTTGCTCATCTCTTGTGGTAAAGTTAAGGTTGTAAATTAGTACTGTGTTTCACCTCTACGTTCTTCACACGTGCACCATAGTTCATTTGTAAAGGGGTAGCATTGTTTCCTAAATCATGTGAAAAGGTGGTTTCAAATGATTGACATAACACTGTTATGCACCTTATCATTATTTATAATACAGCACATTGTGCATAGTTATAACTCATTTTCTCATCTTATGGTGCTTGGCTCGTTCAAATTAGTTTAAAGGGGAGCTTTAGATTTCAAAATTGCTGTTGTTGTAAAGCATTTCATTGTTGCAGTCTGCCTTGGTTATTTTGTATAGGCATTGCTTGATTATAATAATTATCATGAATAATAAACTAATCTAATCTCTTTACTTTGGACAGAGTCAATCTAGTTGTTTCGCCCTGTTTGCACTAAGCTAAGCTAGCCATCTCCTCACTTTAGCTTCATATTTAATTAACAGACATTAAAGTGGTATCAGTCACCTAAGAAGGTGAGGTCATGCCCATCTTTCTCAGCAGCTTGTCTAACTGATGGCTTTGTGTCTGACAGAGCGGCAAGATACCAAAAAGGTGAGCAGGAGGAAAGTGTTTTGCCAGATCACACAGCATCTTCTGGAAAACCATGAAATGTGGAAAAGAGTAATTGCCGCAGAATCCCAGGAGAAGGCCCAGAAAGAGGAGCCGAACTGCCTCAGCAGCCCCAGCGATCCAATCACAGCCATTCATGAGGAAGAGGAGGAGCAAGCAAGCAAAGAGGAGGAGTTGACTGATGGCCTTGATGAAAGGGACGAGGTGCCAACTATAGAGGAAGAGGAAATCCTTCCGCAACCAGAGACTTCAGGAGAAAAAGAGGAGGAACCAGAGTGATATAATGATCTTTGACCTCCTCCTAAACCAGGAATCTGAACGTTGTCTAAAAATGTTTGTTTTCTTTCCTAACTAAACTCTTGATATGGTAGCCAGCACATCACTTCGACACAACACTGTAGAAGATGTTTTGGGTAATATGTGCCTAACAAAAACTGGGTTTGAGGACAGGGATGATGCATGCCCAGTTCATCTGACAAAGGGAGAGAGGTGAGATGAGCAAAAGATGAAGTGACTAAGGAGTAAAGGTAGAAGATGAAAAAGAAAACTAGAATGATTGGGACTGTATTTGTTTTTGTTGTAGCGTTTGTTTTAGTCTGGATTTGGTGCCCTGCCCACACCCAGGCTTCCCATCCTGCACCACAGGCCAAGCACGCTGATTCACAGATTCACTCCACCAGTGAGTAATACACTAGCACGAGCCCCCCCTACCCAACCCTTCTTGTTGCTCCCATGCTATCAGCACACTGTGGAGCCACCCAGCTGGTTGAGGATGTGCAACAAGCCCCTTCTCCTTGAAGACAATGGGATGAAAGCCGGGGAAAAAGCTGTATCCACCGAGTCTCTGCCGTGTAGATTTCGGAGGGAGATGGAAAAAAGAGCCAGTTGTAGCACACTGTGTACACACACACACCCACACACACACACACACACACACACACACACACACACACAAAGCTACTGTAGAAACACATTCCATACTTGGAACAGATAGGAAGTTTAACAAAGAACCCTGTTGCTCTAAAAGGTTTATTCTCATTTGAGGAAAAACAGACAAAACAAGTTCTTCATGTCAAACAATGTTCGCATTTTTTCTCTCTGGCTTTTGTTACTCAAAGACACCTTTCCACACATTTCCAGGCCACACAACTCAGGAAGGCAGAAACCAATAGAAAAAAGAGAACAAAAAGGACATGCAGTGTCCTCGTCCTTTTTCTTTTTACTATTAATCACATAAAAACTGACTTACAAGACACAAAACTAGGTAATAAAGTAATGTGTTTTGTTGAGTAAATATCATTTGTGTCCACATTTTATGTCACTTCTTAACTTGTTTGCTTAATCTAGAATGAGACACGAATTCTTTCTTCTTTTCAATACAATGTATAGCCTGGTATGTAGGCCAAATGTTTCAGAAAGTTATGTAATCCAGTACGCTATAGGGGCCAGAGCTGACTCAGCTCCAAAGAGGATACAGTATACTTCAACAAGACATAAAAACACAATACTCTGTAGAACCTATTGCCATCCAGGGGGTGCTGTGTACTCGTGAAGTTGTTTGCAAGTCTCAGTCAGCTCCAAATCATTCCATGTTTTAGGATTTCTCTGCACAAAAAGGCAAAGAAAGTAATATTAACTATTTCTGAGCCATGGAACCCAGTATACTTAACACACAACTGCATCAATGTGTGATATTAATTTATTAAGTTAAGTAAAGTCAAATTAAGGACTGATGGGAGTGCACGCCTCATAGTCTCAAATGCTGCTTTCTAATCTTCTGATACTGTCAGGGTTTCTTTTTTTTTTACCTACACTGAGGAAGGAATATTTTCTATATGTAGTCAATCCTCAAGGACAGCAAATTAAAAAAAGACATAATAAGGGATGTAACAATTTTACAAAACAAAGATAATGACGTCAGCCTTCTGCATAGTTTTTTAGAGTAACATTTAGTCCTCATTTTGGCCAAAAGTGCAATAGAGTAAGTGAGATTCCACTGAAACCTGATCATAGGCCAGCAGACTCACCACGCCTCTGTAGTCCTTACTGATGACATAGCATATGGCTTAACAGGCGGTGTCAGTGCTCTCCTTTGATGTCCTCAGAGATTTAGATTGGTGGTGATGGAGGAAAGTGTGAGCAAGGAGAACAGCCTTAGTAATGAGGCTTAGTAATGAAAGACGAAGGAGGAGAGGGAGAAGCCTTTTAGCTTGACTCGTAGCTGCTTATGAGGGTTAAGAGGGGTCTCACATTTAAACAGATTCCTCTAGATGTAACTCTTTGAAAACGAGCCAGTTCATTCGGATTCAGAATCATGCGACGATCTACATTTCCATGTCTGCAAAATCCATTACAGGGATATGCAGTACGGTGCATTTGATCGGGAAAGCGGCAGGGGCACTCTGTGGATTCAGATCCAGACATTTCAGGACATGTCTTCACTTACTGATCTGTAGCAGGTTCTTTGTGTCACCACTGAAAAGTGTACAAGGGCACATTTTAATAAAATGCAAAGACTGTCTTTTGACAGCACTCATTGGGGATGCTGCCTGAGACTTACGGATGGTAAGGTAGACCTGTTTAGGTGCATCAGAGTAGGGAGTGTGTGGTTAATATATGTAGCGGCAATAGTCAGAGGCATTTAAGCAGCATTGATATGTAATTCTCTGATCATTTCCTGAGATGAATAAACATTACCAGCGAGGGAATCGACATGAAGCAACATTGACATGGAAACATCAACCAAAAAGAGCATAAGATAGAAGTCCAAACATCCTCTAAGGACATTATTGTAAACACTTTATGCAACCAATCTGTTAGATATGATTCACATACGCTGGATGAAAAACAGACAATCTGTTCAACAATCTGTTAAACAGGCTTGTTTGCAGACACTGGCTAAGTTTTTACTGGCTGAACTTGCCCTACTGTAACCCACTTTCTTTACTCAATTAGATTTTTGCTAACGTTAATACTGTCTAAATCCTCGGCTGTATCCATTGCACCGTTATCAAAATGCCCATTGTGCGAAGGAGGGCTAAACTGTGCAACATAATGCCCTTGACTGCTTATTTCCTGTTCTTACAAAAGGGTGCAGTGGTTGAGCTTGTTTTTACTGCTATGAAAAAGAAAGCCTGTGCTAACCTAAGCCTGAGCCTATTGTTCATATTCAGTTCAAGTTGAGAGCTCTTAATAGGTGTTCAAAGTCTGATTTTGTTTTATTTATTTACAATAGCAATTGCAGACATTCAAAGACAGAGCTTTTATTTTGATAAACAGATTTCTTTTCGCGTTGCAAACTGTAATCCAGAAATTACAATTATTAAAATTACCTAATGTTGCTTAGCAACAGAAAAAAAAGGCAAAGGGAAAGTGATATCTGACCCCTGAAACAATGTGTCTTACCTGCCAACACAAATGGCAGCAGTGTATTTATAGCATATGCAACATGATGCAGTTGGATTTACAAGTCCCCTCCTGGACCAAATGTCTTCCAATAGCCTCTCCTTGCATTGGCTTGTCATGATAAGTCTACCTGTAACAGTAAAAGTGATCTGTAAACACCAGTTGATGCACGACATCGACTGGGGTCATTTAGTTGAGCATTGTTGATGCTCTGTACAGCAACCTAGCTTTGAAACTTCAGTTATTCTAAAAATAACCAAGACTGTAAAAAGCTTTTGATGAAACATGAATGAGCTTGGGCTCCGTGCACTGTAAATACCCTACGCACCACACAGTATATTGATGCCTCACTTGCGATCTAATGTGCATACTATTGCAATGGATATTTTTCTCATATCTCTTACTTGTAGCATCCCATGCTCCACCTCTGTGTTTGGGAATTTGTAGACTTTCTCACACTCCCTTCACTCATCCGCTTGAATTCTATGTGATCAGAGAATTCAAAGCTCACTAGGGATCAGGTTCGTCAAAATAGACACTTCCCTCCTCTGATCTCCCCCTCCCAGCCCTGCCTCGCTAACTGTGTACACTACAGTGCAGCAATCAAAGAGACTTAATCAAAGCTGTGATAGAATCTGGGGTGGCTATTTTTGTCGTAAACAATCCAAAACATCAGAGCTTGTGTGTGTGTGTGTGTGTGTAGCCATTGAGGGGGGTTTGAGTGAGACATATGGGAGTGGTCAACTGGTTAAGTTTCCTTTTTAATCTTTTAAGAAAAGTTTCAGTTATTTTTGCAATGAAATTAAAGGACCATACCAGTGTTTTTGCGATGCTTTGCTTCAAATGTACAAATAATGCATAGTTGACATATTGCAAGCTTTACAGTTTCTATTTTTTTTTTCTAGACAACCCATTGGTTTTCATTCATTTCTCTACAGTGTAGAACTGTATTGGCACAGTCCATCACAGTTAATACTTGTCTGTGTTACTTTGTGAAAGATCTGCACTGCATTATTTCACTACAACACTGTAACCTGAAAAAACTGAATATAGACTTGATGTTCGTTGGGGTGGATAACATAACTCCAACACGTTTTGCTAACAGATTTTCACGTTGTGTGAAAATGAATGGAAACCAATGGATCCCTGGAACGGTTAATAAACATCCAAAGTTGTGAAACACAGCAGCACTGTTTGCTAAATGGTCACTTGTAATGTAAAGTACGAGTGATTTAGTAAAATGGCCCAAAACATGGAACTAATGGTATGATCCTAGTGTAACTTACCACCAGTTGCATGTCTCTTTTCACCTTTGACCACATACAGGATCAGAGGTACAGAAGTGATCAGATGTTTTCTTTGTTGCTGTATGCACAGCCAACAGTGATATCACAGTGTACCCTGGAGTACACTTGTACTTCACTGCAGCAAGGTGAGAAGTTAAACTACTGGAGGTCAGCAAAAACAAGGTTTTAGGGGTGTGAAGTTGCTCTTAAAGTTTATTCAACTGCTCTTTTCGATCCTAAGTAGTAGACAGAAACGTCTGTGACAAACTTATTTTCATCCTAAATATATTAGGCAAAGATTCTTGGCAATCACAGCATAGAAACTTAAGTAATCTGTTTCATTTCGTTATGGCAACGTGGGCCAGTGGTTTGTATCAGGCAATTGCATGGTATTCAGTTTCTTTGGGAATATCCTTGTTTAAAAACTGGGCCAGAAAACAACAAAAGTACAGGGTCTACAACTAGATTATGTCTGTTTATTAAAGCCAGTATCAGTGGTTTCTTTTACATGACGAGAAGAAGGGGGATTGCTGCACACTGGATTTACTTGTGCAAACCAAAGAAACTTTTTGAACTGTGGTTTTTTTGTGATTTGCACAAAATGAGCCCTAAAAGGAGCATGTGTCTTGCATCTTCTTATTTGTCAGTGTCAGTCCAGAACCTGGTGAGGATGTCTGGATATGAAAATGCTTTTTAACAGCTTTCATGTGAAGACAGGACAGATAAAAGCAACATAAGAACCGTCTGAGCATTCATCTAACAGACTTGCGGTGTTGTCCACATGTCTTTCTTTACTTTTTATTATTTCACTGCCGTGTCAATAGGCAGCAGTAGCACTACAATGGAACTGACCAACTGTTCTGTTCTCAGACTGAAGCCCTTGTAGTTTCTTTTGATGGTTTGAACCAAAAACATTCCTTTTTGTATCGTTTGTTGTTTCAGCCATTTTAAAAACGCGGCTATGCTCCCGTGCCATACCATTTTCACTTGTATGTATGTATGTATGTATGTATGTATGTATGTATGTATGTATGTATATATACATTGTTTGAATGCTGTATTCGTCAGCTTTCTTTATTTGTCACAAAGGGAACCAAAACAAACTTTTTTTTCACCACCTTTAAAGCAAAACAAACAAGACTGGTATGTTTTATCTACTATGACCAGGCGCTTCACAGACTCAATTATTTTCTTCTCTCCAGTATCTTGCACTTAACACATGTAGCAATACCTACAGGATGGGGAAATTGTGTGACTCACCAGTATTTGTTTAAGTGGAATATGACATTTTATTTCTAGATATGGTTTGACTTTGTATAAAAAAATATACTGTACAGATTCAAAAGTATATTATAACAAAAAACTTTTAGAAAAATATTTATTTTTACTGTTTTGTAATTTAGACACAATACTGTAGCTCCTCGATTGCCAGACTTACTGGAAGTGCCTCTCGATAATGTATTACAAAGTAACTATACAATATATTGGGATTATTAGAACATGTCACTAGCAGAGCAGTGTTGATGTTGTAATGTGAATATTGTTGAATAATAAGATTTATAAATGCTGCACATGTGTCAGTCTTGTTCTTTAGCCTCTTCTCCAACAACTAAGTTGAAACTGAAATTGGATATCACTGTAAAATATGAGTTGGACTTCATTGGAGTTCCAAATGTTCCAACAACGTTGGTCATTTGTTTTCAGGAGGTAATGAGTAACATGTACTGTGTATACTTGCTTCATTGAAGTATCTTTTCCAGTCATGTTTGTCTGTAATTAGTCAACTTGACATACAGTACTACCATAAAGCACAACTCTGGGCCTTTAGCCTATTTTATTGTGGCTCTGACCATATGAGCTGATTGCTTTGTAAATAATGCTGTTAAATATTCCTGTATTTTCTGCTAGGGTGAATCTTGTGTTTATAATATGTGTAATGGAAATGGAAGCCAAGTGCAATACAGTAACACTTTTCTACACACTTTTAAGTCAACAAAAACAGACCACTTATCATTTTATTTGATATTTACATTCTTATTCAAATTCTCAGTGACGGGGGGGTGGAGCCAATCCACTGTGCACAAGGCAGAGGGGGGGGGGACACACCTCTGGAAAGGCGCTGTCTGTCAAAGGGCCAAATCGTATTCCTGGCCTGTTGACAGTCTCCTGCCTACAGTATTTGCATTTCACTGGAATGTGACAGAAAAGCCAAAACACATAAAGAACATGTCAACTTCCGACAGGAAGCACCAGCACTGGAAACCTACTGCTGCCACCACTGAGCCTTTGTGGTTGCGAGAGCAAATTTGTTTTCACAGGTCGTGTTTGGAGAGGAAAGGCGGGCAGGGAGCCACAAAGGAGTGTGACCTATACATCTGATTTCAAGTGACATGTAATTGTTAAGTTAGTGAGTTTGCAGCATGGCTTACACATTACAGATATTATTTACACCTATTTGTCGATGGCTCGGGATCCAAATGTTCTCAATAAACACAGATGAGTTATAAGCATATGAATATTGGAAATGATTAGCTAGTTAAAACTGATACTCTCCTAAATCAACTTAATTAACTTTCTTCCAGTACTTTTTGTATTTTTTCTTTAGCAATTCAGTTGGAGAAAATTTGATAAAATGACTGTATGTTATGTTTAGAGTATAGATTGAAAATAATTTATTTTGTCATCCTGTTTTCATTGAAGCTGCTTTCTCCATGAAGCGATCTTTGTCTGATCAATTTTGCCTCGGACTTTGGAATTTACAAGTGGGCGTATTAAATATCAAGAGACAGTCACAGTGACTTCCAGCCACCAGGTGGACTAAGAATATAGGATCAGAGTTAGGATTCGTACTTTATATCGTCATTTTGCCCTCCATCTTTATGATGTGATAAAGTTCAATGATATGGTTTATATGTACTACATGTGCACACACACTGCTGGGAGACTCCCTTTTTACCGTCTCTTTGTCCTCTCTGAGGTTACTGCTTATTCTGTGCTCGGATGTAAGTAACCTTGTGATGTCTGTGGATAATGAACATACATTGGAATCAAGCCTTGTGGGACAGGAGGAGGGGTCACCACCAGTCTCATCTGCTCAGATCAACAGGACCACTCACATTCCTTCTGCCGTCTTCAGTTTATCTCTCTAAGGCCATGTTTACACTCGGCTGGTTTAATCTGAAGACACAACTTTTTCTCTCTAACCAAACCAGAGTGGATGAATCCAAAAACACCAGTCTTACTTTGCGGTGTCTACTCGGTCATTTTCTCATGGAGAAATGTCTTTCCAAAGAGAGTGGAGTCCCTTTACCAAATGAATGCAATGCTCAGTTTAGTTATTTAGTACAAGAGAAGAGGACGAACAAAAAAGAGATTCAGCTGGTTTCCAATTGGTGTAGGATTTCAGTGTGGACAGAAAATGAAAATATTACTATGGAAGCCAAGTAATGTTTACATCTCAATGGAATTTTCAGATTTAGCCACTTTAGAGTGTTCCTAATAAGTCCAGTCCTGTAATCCCTATTAAGATCTCACCAAGGGATGAAATAAGGAAGTAAGCTGTTTAAAATAAAACCATACCAGAGCCCTCTGACCTCTCACCTGTAATACTGGATTGGAGTGTCTGGCCAAAGAGTAATAAAGTAAAAGACGTAGAGGTGTTTGTTCCAAAGCAGGAACAGTTAAGGCCAAGATGCTGTTGACTGTAGACACTGAAGATGATTGCCTACACACAAGTTGTAATATAAAAAAGAAAAAAAAAAGCCTTGAGAATAATATTACTGGTATTTAGTTATAAACCAAAGTAAGAGATTTCAAGGGTGTCTCATTATGGCGTTAGAGGAAAAGTTAAGGGATCACCATTACAATTCATCCTGAAGTGGGACATGAATATTTATACCACATTCTATGGAAATCCATCCAGCAGTTGATGAGACTTTTTACTCAAAACCACAAGCCAAGCTCATGGTGGTGCTTGAGCAAAAGCCAGGGAATCGCCAAAGTATTTAAGATTCCTCATCGGGGGACCATGAATGCTTGTATGAAATTGAATGGCAATCCATCAGGTAGTTGTTGAGATTTTTCTCTCTGGACCAAAGTGGTGAAGCGACTGGCCAACCTGCATTGTCATCTTGAGAGTCATGCCGTTAGTATTGCAAAAAAAAAAAAAAAAAGCCTGGAATTTTGGTGTCATTAAGGTTTACTGGGGTAGAAAATACTCACATGATTTGAATTATCACGCATCAAGCATTAAATTCCTATGTGAAGGAGGGTCAACTCGATGTGTAAAGGAAAAAGTCCACAAAAATGATATACAATTGCAAGATCTGCAAAAATAGACACATAAAAATGCAGAAAGATGCAAACTGTTTTATCAAAGCATAAAACACCCCAACTCAAATACACACACACACACACACACACACACACACACACACACACACACACACAGTACTATGGTTTTGTTTGAAGTTGCACAGACATAGTATCCTTTACTTGCCATCATTGACGTCAGCATGATTATATTTCTTGGATGTGGGTCATATCCGTTTTATGTCAGTGCTGTACCCTCTATGCTTTTTTGTGAGATTGGATTCCTCACACTGTAAACACAGTTGAAGTTCAACATGTTCCGCAAATTTTGAAACAGCAGTACACAGTGTGGTCATTATTCCTGCAGCACAAGACAATGACTATTTAAATTAACGCAAACCAGCAGTCTGTTTGTCATATGATATTACAAATGAGCTGTAATCCATATCTAATCGCATGACATTGCTACTTATAAACAGGGCAAAGTCATGGTCACACCGCGGAATTCCACAGAGGAATTGCAACAGCAGTTCAAAGAAAATCGCCTTGATCCTTTCTGAGTCAGGCTTTATAGCAACTACGTACGACATGGAATGTGTTGTTTCATCCCAAAATAATTACCCCAAATTTTATACTGTTTAGTTTGGAGCGGCTTCTCCACATAAAGCAGAACAAAACTAAAGAAAAGCCCTTACCATATAGAATACACGCTTTTTACAAGCAGAAGAGGTGGTATAGTGTATCATATCTTCATTTGTGTTAATTTGGTTTTTATAAGCCAACTTCTTAATCATTGTGAAATTGTAGCTTTATTAACTGTCAGGTAAAGGCATTTATGAATCTCATAGATGGCTTAATGCATAAATATTGAGGTCATATTTAGCAGTAAGGAAAAACTACAATTTCAGATGTGAAAATTGAGATCACTGTTACGCTTTAATATTGTAATTCTCAGCCAGGCATCGAGTAAAATAAAGTTTTCATGCTTTCGTGCTTAAATCAATAATAGTGGCATTTGTACAACTCTGTATAATGTAGTATCGTACAGTACCGCATTATCTGGCGTGGCGTTTCCTGGCCCTTCACATGTAACCATAGCAACAGAGAAACATGCAGGATTTTCCCATTATGCCTCCTCATAGTTTCTTAGCATTATTTCTGAAAGGGGAGCTCTGTGGAATTATTTTTGGAAAACATAAACTATTGTTTAGCTTTTATCACGCAGATTAAATGTGAATAAAAATCAACAAGATCAATAAAATGTGTCACTGCCATCCAGAAACTGCACAAACAGAAGTTCAGACGGATACTCAACAAAGTCAACAACCTGTTCCATTACCATAGATTTATTGTAGTGCAACCACTAAATTACTACTTGAATTAGATAACAGTTTTAGTGACACATTCAGAAAATTCAAGACCATGACGCGCCATCTGACAGTTGTGAGTTCCAACGCAATCATCAGACACAGCGTGGCAGGACAGGTGGTGAAAGAACATGGTGGGAATATGCTACCATTCACCTTCTGTGTCCACATGTTTAACACTGATCTTTCCTCTTCACAGGGGAAAGTCACGGCACAGTGCTGAGCTACAAAAATGATGCAGATTCCCAGACAAAACAAAACAAGATTTTGGGAAGACGTCAATGAATATATAGATACATTTAAGCCAACAGGAAAAAGGAATGCCACTTTGAGCTTTCACGTCTTTACTCCCAACATTTCCCCAATGAGGAAATTGATAAAACTGCAACAACATGTTTTAAGCAAGGATACCTATCCTAGGATGTAGCCTAGTTACCGATCTACTTTGACTCTAGATCTCTGCCATTTATAGAATTCCCATCAATCTCAGAATATCCGGACCCAAAGGGCCACAGCAGACACCACAGGAGGCTCCTATATCCAGTGTCTCTTATGTCGGATGTGGAATAGGGCTGGACAAAAACCACAGTAAAATGATGTTCAAGATAAACACAGTTCATACAGAGATCAAACAGATACATCATTGAGAAGGAAGAAAAACTAACTACAACTCAAAGTAGTCCTTGAGCAAATCCACTAAACCCTTTTACAAAACCACGTTTTTTTAAATATTTCTAACCATGAATGCTTTGTGTTTGTGTAGCCAGTACATCATCTCCATCAATGACATTGCTAGCCCTTATCTCTCCGCCCCTGCTATCCCTGGTTTGTTTTGTTACAGTATTTTTAGACACTTAGATTAATCTTGTTTAAAGTAATTCATTGATTTAATCTAGATTTTCTAATGTGATGTTTCCTATTAGCAACTGAACACTTCCTGCTGGTTTGGCACATGGGAGAAGTTTGCCTTTTTTGCTTTTCAGGCAGAAAGCCTTTGAGCAGGTTGGGGTGGATTAATGGGTCAAACACAGGAGCCTGCTGTTCATGTCTCTTGTGAAACCAAAACTCAGTGTTAACTTTTGATCTGAACCCAAACCATGATCTTTTCCTAAACCTAACCAACGGCTTTCTAGCACCTGGTAAGCGGTTTAGGCAACAAAACCCTCAGGGTTTACTTCTCCCATGTTCAAGTCATGGGTTAAACTGTGAATGAGGGATAATCTCTGGTTGATGTGTCGATTGTATGTTGATTGGAATTTGTTTAATTACATACGTTTTTCCTTACAAAATTATGAGAAACACTTAAACTCGTGTTTCAGAACTTGATCCAGAACTTAATGATATAACCCCATCATGTGCCTGTTCTAAATTGGGCTTGAGTGGACATTTTATTACTGAAAGAAGTAAACAGGACTTTTATGAGACTGTGCTGGCGTGAGAAGAGAAAACATCAACATCTGCAGAGCAACAAAGAGACAGAAGTAAATCAGAATAACTTTTATGAGCATTACAATGCCAATTATGTCCAAATGAACCATATCAGGGGAATACAACTTATTACAAAAAGCAGACTAGGCTCACCATGGCTCAGATATTAAAAGGGGAATACACAGCAGAGAATCAGATTAACGTGTATGAACCAAATCAAAGGTGGGAACACAAATTACTTTAAAAGTGTTCTTATCTGAAAGGAGTGATGCTTTCTATCAGACAGCATCTGTAAATGCTATGTGATTCCAATGAAGCTCAGTTGAATTATACAGAAATTAGAGAGAGGGAGGGGGAGAGGGAGACAGAGGGAGCTGGGGAGGGGGAGAGAGAGAGAGTGGGGGGAGAGACTGCGGATTAAGACAGACGTTTTTCTGTGTAAGCGTGTTGTACTGACGACCATCTCTCCGCGGAGTCAGACCGAGAAGAGGAGGCAGCGGGGTCACTTTCGGGTGCATCTACGCGCCGTATCTCCACGCGGCGTTTCACCGACGGGCGAAGACGTGTTTCTGGAGACACGAATCCCCGTTTGATTTGAGTTACCGCCAAGTCGGCTGGCAATGAACTCTGAAGGTGCGCGTCGGTCTCAGAGCATTCATGATAAGAGTCGGCGCTTCTCCTCCTTCCCCGTCCGCATGAGAAGTTTGACCGCAGCTGGCTGAAGGGAGGCCACCTGTCTGTCCGAGTGGCTGTTTCATCTTCGAAGCTCCAGCAGCTGGACGACCGCTTCTCAGGACACTGAGGTAAATGAGGATTTTTTTAACCACCAAAACATTTTTTTTTTGCTGTGTCTGCACCGTCACAATCTGGCATTATCGCACATATTCAAATACCACTTGTTGAATATTGGTGTTACTAACTAATACATACACTACCGTTCAAAAGTTTGGGGTCACCCAAACAATTTTGTGTTTTCCATGAAAAGTCACACTTATTCACCACCATACGTTGTGAAATGAATAGAAAATAGAGTCAAGAC
>JAVQJL010042414.1:0-15429 GCA_036024295.1 Nannoperca obscura
TGACTGAATTACTAAAAGCTGCGGTGAACGCAGGTAACACAATGACTGAGGAGACACTCACCAGTGTGCTGAAGGACACATTTCCTTTTAAAAAGCTTCCAAATGGAGGTTTAGATAAAACCAAAGTTGTGTGCACATATTGCAGTGATGATGTCTTTCCACCGAAGCACAACAAGTCTGAAGTACCATCTACGGGCAAAGCACATCTTTGCCGATGTTAGCAAAGATGCTAGCAATGAGACAGGACCAAGCGGTGTCCGTCAGACTACAATGGCAGAGTGCAGCCAGGGGAAGTCTGTGAACAAAGACAACAACTCACTCATTCATTTGGGTGAGATGCCACTTTGCAAACAATTCACAGGCAAGCTGTTAACGTTACTTTGTAGTAGACGTTACTTTGTAGTAGACGTTACTTTGTAGTAGACGTTACTTTGTAGTAGACATTACTTTGTAACTGTTCTTTATGTCGTTGGCTAATTAAGTCTGCATTCATTATGGCACCAAGCACTCCCTGAGACTTCACTCTGCAAATGAAGAAATTCTAATTCAGAAATCATCAGAACTAAGCTGAGATGTTAGAATAAAGTGAAAAGAATTCCTCTAACCAGTTTGTCTGCATTTCTTTTTTCCAACACCACACATTTTGTTGTAAGACAAGAGTCTTGTCTTACAGGGCACCTGAGCTGCCTGGGGTCCCAAAACATTCTCTACTATTGCTTATCAACACAAATGCATTAGGTCTCTGTAAGAAGACCTGTTTGACTTTATTAATAGTTTTCCAGTAGTGAGCTAAAAACTGCAACACTTTCACTGCTATTTTCCAATTTTTTGATACCCCCCCACCTTCTCTACCTTAAACAGACTTTACATGATCGTTTGAGTGTTGAGCAAGCTCCCTGACCTTTACAAACACCATATTTGAATTCTATAAACATTTTAAAACATGGTTTTACACTTTTTTTCCCCAGCAGATTTGCTCCAGAAGTGTGGCCTCTACCTGTTTTGAGAACCAGGAAGATGCAGGTACATTATCTTCCTCTGCATGATTGAAGGAGCCCTTTCTGCTACAGGGACTTTCACAGTGTCTCAGTGCCCATTAGCCCCTGCCACTTCTGCATTACTACCTCATTTCATACATTAAATGCTTTACCTTCAGAAGTGTGAAAGCTGTCGGGTTATCTGTCCTTCCCTCCCTCTTTTCCTGCTCCCCTCACCTCGGCCTCATGTCTGCCTCATTTTAACCGGTGTGAATCGGCTCGCGGTCCACACGTGGATTTTTGGCCCCTCAAATGAGATTGTAGAGGAGACATATTCTGATAAAATGATCCTTAACCCTGGAGTTTACAGTTAACGTGGCTTGCAGGTGCAGCACCTTCCTTATCCCATTAGTGCTAAAGTGGTGCTAAAGTGTCACTGTCCTGCCATCAGCACAAGTTCTGCAATGACTTGCTGCATGTGAGGTGAAGCCAATATTACCAATGTTAATCTATCTCAGTGAACTAAGAAAATGTTCTGAGTAAGGATGTGAACATAAAATGAAACATGTTCTTATAACAAATAGGTTTGGATGGGTTTTGCTCTGCTTGAGGTTGACCAAACCTGCTATTTCATTTATAACACTGAACTAATTTATAATAAATAATACATTTTCTTCTATTCTCTATTTTTAAATGTTAGTAAATGTAAGTAAAAATGTCATTTCTGGTTAATGTTCTTGTAAATATCACTGCTAACTTAGCAGATAAATAAAATGGTTAACAATAAACACTTCACAATTTAAAAATATAAAAAAAGTTATATTGTTGCAATATTGCTCACTTTTGCTTAATGGTTTGTTCTTTGCTTGATGAACATGTCTCCAGAAGGCATCCTTTATTCTATCAACACTGTTACACAGGTCTTCTACCAATGCATTAAGTACTCTGAATGAATGAGCAACTTGCAATAGGAACTGATTTAAGACAACATCATTTACAGTTAGTCTGCTCATTTTAAGAGTAAAAGAGAAATGTGTAAATATCACTTGAGCTGCAACTCAAAATGCTAAACACTTATCACGTATGTATTAACATTTAAATAAGAATCCCACCAACAATACTGTCACTCTGACACTGAGCGTATACAACTGTACAACTGTTTTACGTCAGTCTTATCATTCCAGCAGGAAACGCTCTTCCTCCCTCCTCCCCTCTCGGGCGAGGTGGATGGGGTGTGGGGTGTGGGGGTGATACATGGCGTAGGAGGCACATGCGAATGATAAGCTAAACCTCGTGGGACGACAGTGAACTTGTTCGCAGCGTTACACTGCTATCCTGCAGCCACAGATGAGCCTGATACGTTTAATTGGGGTGGTCCATTTCCCATCCTAGCCTTCCCCCTACACCTCCTCCTACCACTCTTTGGATCCACTCCTCCTTGTCATTTATATCAGAACTATGACTGTAGGCGGGGGGAGGGAGGGGAGAGAACAAGATCCCCCCACAAAACAGAGATAAAGAAAAAATGTAATACTTCCACATTTTCCAGTGCTCCTTTCATCATTATTCAAAAATTAGTTTTTAATGCAATGAGTAGCTCCAATCATGTTAAGGTCTGCATGATTCAGATAGTATCATAATTACAATTAGATTACATTACCGCAATCAGAGAAAGGGGGATCGTTAAGAGAAGGAATATAAATTGCTTTAGTTTTACAAGTACTGAGCAAGCAGAAATTTGAATTAATCTCCACTTAAACATCTTCCCCCTTACAGAACTGCAAAGCATGCTGGTTTCTTCCAGGCCATCAATACAAATTAAGGGAGAAGTATGATTTTTTTCCCTCTGTTTGAGGGTCTTAACATTTGAAGTTTCACACAGAGAGCTGATGTTCACTCTATAGCTGGACTTTCCAACTTTCTCAATAGGAAAATAGTCTGCTTGTGTTTGTACTAATGTGTATGTTTATAAGGATGACAAGAGCAAAACTGTATGTTTTTCTATGAGTTTGAAAAATACACAACTGCAGTTGGTGGCATTTGCTTTTGTACAGTTCATGTGTATCAGCTATGTGCTACTGCATTCACATAGGTATGCATGTGAGCTCCAAAATATTGATTACAGCATAAAACAAGTTACAAATTAATATAGACTTATAACACAGACACTTTTAAAATAAAAAGTTCTAAATAGATGCAGCACAACCAGACATATCTTGAATTTTTTTTATTCCATGCACTCTCTTGTAAAAACCTTGGGCCTACATTACCCACAATGCCACTCAATGCTCTATGCTCTTGTTGGCACCCATGCACCAAAACAAATTCCATGTATGTGTAAATCTCCTTGGCAATAAATCTGGTTCTGATTCAATCGCCACTAGTTCGATCTGAGATCTGGGTGAATTATTTTAGTATCGGCTAATATAGCCTGCAGCCTCTAGCCTGCAGCAGAGATGAGGAGGGGGCTAGAGAGAACTCACTTCTTTCCAACTGCACACCTACAGATTTTTATGACGTTTAAACTTGTAGTCTTCAGACCCAATAAATGATCCTAAAATGATAATGTAAGAAAAGCTGAACCATCCTGTGTTTCAGTGATTCAGATGCTTTACTAAAGTAAAAGTCTACTTCACAAGTCTTGCATTCACACTTAACTTTTGTGAAAGCAGGTCCTACTAACAGCAGAATGTACTTTAGCATTAAAAATTGCCCCTTCCAGAACATCTCATCAGTATATATAGATTGCATTAAAGGATTAGTATTACTGATGCATTAACATGTAAGCAGCCACCTTTAATGTTGCAGCTGGTGAAGGTTATAAGCTGATCATGTTTTGTATGGTATGTAAAATCATTATCTGTATGTAATGTAGTATTAAAAGGTACAATATAGAACATGTACCGCTTTTTCCACCGCTGTGTTGGTCCTGTTTAAGTAAGAAAAAAGATTTATGTGTATTGTTTATGTGCATAAAAAGAGTCTATACATGCCTGTCTATTGCAGTTAGCTAGTGTCAGTGAATGCCTGTCTGTCTACAGCACATCAGCGTGGACACATCACAACAGCAAATGCGACAGCTAATGTCCTCACTGTCCTCTACAACTGAGAGAGTGTCTCAAAGCCCATTTGGTCACATTGTGCAGGATTATCCCGAACTGCAGAATACAATGAAACACAAATCAGTCAGAGACAGAAATATAAACCATTAGTGAAACACAGGGTGGATGATTAGGACTGAAGTGTGTAAATCCCTGATCTGCTAATGAATTAAGACACCAGTCAAGAGCAGCATTCCTTTCTTGATGACAGCTGACAATTTCTCTGAGCCATTCCCTCCAGTTTCTCCAAACAACAGTTTTGCTTAATCGTACTTAACGTATGAATGAAGAATTAAAACAAAGCACTCTTCTTTGCTGTTAAGCTCACATATTGCAGTTTTTGCAATTAATAACGCAGATGATCGCCTTAGTTATATCTGCATAACTTTTTTTAGGGGGTCTGCCCATTTGCTAGATATCAATTACCTTTTATCTGCTTCCTATTTATTCCCTTCTTAGGCCACAGTTGGAGATTAATGTGCACTTCTAAATTACCACACATGCTGGCCATTTATCAGCTCTGAGAACAATCCTGCAGATTCATCCCAACGCTAAGTGGCAGAATATTCATGAAATAGGGAAAAAATAAGTAATTTTGTACACCCTTTAATGATGAAAAAAAAGTTATTTCTCACTCTTGCTCATTTTCTTTGTGGATTTTTTGTCATTGTTTTTCTTCTGCGGCCGCTCAGAAAAGGACAGGCTTCATTGTGGAGGAAAATCCTTCTTAATTTAGCTGAAAACACAGACTTATATTTATGGGTGGAAAACAGCGCGATACATTACGGTCATACAATGTGATAATGGTGATAGCACGGTGCATTGTGCTTGTTTGTAAAGCCGTGGTGCAGAGGCCCATAATAGACCAGCATTCAATTCCTGACTTCAGTAATGAGTTCGGTAAACAGAGCTTTCAAAATGAGTTTCTAAATCAGTGCATAGAGGCAGAGGAGAGGGAGGAAGGAGAAAAAAAAAACAGAGGTTGGGGCTTTTGGTCCTCGACACCCCAGCTTTAATCAGGCATTAGGAAAAGGGAGTGAAGATGTTATGAAAATGCAGCGCTGGCCTTTGTTCAGCGTCTGTCATGGCATTGACTTCCCTGACACAATGCTACAATGCATGACGGATCAAAGTAATTAAAGTTCCAATAATTTACCTTCCTCTGTTGCGTGTCAAGTCTGCCAGACCGGCTGCTCTCAGGCCCTTCATTGATTTCCTTACCGCTATCAGAGCGCAATCCTTAAAGACGGAGAGACATGAGGGCAGAGTGTGTGTGTGTGTGTGCGCGCGTTTTAATAACTTTCCATGCTGATATAATAGCAACGCTTCAGATGTTTAACCATTAATGATCACAGACAGATGACGGAGATAGAGAGACGAGTGTGTCTGAACCCTCCTCACCCATTCCTTCCTTGTCAAATCACACTTCTTCTGCTCCTGTTTGTGAAGTCGCCTGTCAAGCGTGCAGCAGGGTTTCAGCCCGCATTAACTTTCCTCACCGGCTCAGAGTGGTCAAATCGGCAGCGTGTCTACTTCACCTTGTTAAACTTTGGAATCTGAGAGAAAACTCCGCTTTATCCGCAAATCCGTGGGAGATTCAGGCGCCGGTATGGCAGGATTGTGAAATCATTATCGGTACACAGAAGAGTAATTCTGTCTGCCGTCTAGGCCCGGGATTGATGTGTAATGCTTAGGAAAGACTCCCTGCGTCGCCGTGTGCGTTCACCACAACAGTCAGAATAAAAACTTCCCTCACGCATGCACTTGAGGTTACTCTGTCTCTGTCGTCCTTCCTCCCTCATTTTCCCCCTCTAAGGCACGACAATGTGTCATTGTCATCGTGGGTTTGCAGCAGGTTTCTGCGGTTTGAGGTGGTGGTGGAAGGAGGGAAGGGGGTCTTCTTTTGAAGGCTTACTCCCCCCAAAAAACGTCTCTCCTCCCTTGACGAAAGTTAAATAGTTGAAGTATTCCTGTTCTGAGATGTGATTAGCGTGTCACACATTAAAAATGCCATATTAAATAATCCCATCCTTCAGGCTTTACTTCCTCACCAGGTATTAGCTTAGACGGAGAATTATCCTAAGCTATTTGGAAGTAGAGAATCCACATAAAGATCTTGGCACTCGGTGTTTGAATTTTCTATCTGCCTGGTAGGTGCGATACTCAACCGACTTACAGCGCAGACAGCGGCGGAGGAAGTCAGGCTTGGGTGCTTATAGCTCACCGCAGCAGCGCCAGGTTCTCTGTTTCTAATCTTGTCTCACTTCCCCTTCTCACTGAAAGTGTTTCACCACAACTCGAGGTTCAAGATGATGCAGAAATCAAAACTTGAGGAGTTGTGTTTCCATTATGTTGTTTCATGTTTTGACATTGTGTACGTTTGTGCACTTATAATTGATGAAGACAAATTTTAAGCATTTTTTTGTCCTTCAATTTGCTATAGCTCAGGTCAACAATAAAGCTAATTATGTTAAGCATTTTTAAAAGTGCTTTATTGGGAGGATGATAACTGAATGGTTTTGAAACTCACATTATTGGAAGCTCAGCAATAAAAAGTTTGTCTGCAGAAAAAAATTTATTTGACTTCACATAAAACCATTAAAAAGTAACATTTTTTACAATGTCTGCATTAAAATTCTTTGATCACAAATGCATATGAATAAAAATGATATGTCTTTAAGTTTATGTAGTTAAATCCTTCCAACTGCCACACAGAAACAGAAGTCTATGACCATATATCAGATGTGGCCTCAAGGTTCGGAAAGATGTTCAAATGTAAAAATAAAATTACTTTTTCTAATCTGGAGTTTCACTCTATTATGACAGAATGTCAATATCACGATCATAAATTTGATAAGAGTCAAAGATCACACAAGCTTGTTAGGGTTTCTATCATCAGAGTAAACGGGAGCTGCTGGTGAATTTTAAATCTGATAAGTTCAGAGTTCATGCGACTTTATGGAGAACTCATTTACATCTGATGGAGAAATAAACACAACTGTCGCTAAAAATGAATTGGAGCAGTACAGAAGTCTTTATCTTTTGTTGCGTGTCGAGCAGCGCCCGGAGGGGAGCTGAAATGATGTTGCAATCAAAAAGTAGAAATAATGTTCTCCTTATGTTGTTTTGATGTGCGATGATGTCAAATCTGATCACAAAGGGCCCTTAAGGTTGATTTTGTTACAGCTGATGGAAACTTATTGGTAGGATGATTTGAAAATTGTCAAGGTCAGACATCATGGAAGCACATAAAGAGTGTGTGTGTGTGTGTATAAAAACACAAATCACAATGTAGAGTGTGAGCATATCTCCCATCATGTTAGATGTCAGTATTTTCTCCTGCATGATAAAGAGAGCTTTAACTCAGTGGGTTTGTTTTCCTCCCTGCTTGGAGGTCAGTGCCCTGTGGCTGTGGATGGCTAATTATCATCGTGCAAATGGGTCACGGTTGCCATTACATCTGGTCACATGAGTGTCTTCATCCAGCATGTTTTTCTCTCTTTTTTAAACCCGGGATGACAATGGAGCTTCAGTTTTGGAAAACCTTCTCAGAATTCCCCCTTTAAGTTAAACATTTGTTACACGTTCACAAGTCATTTCAGTTGGGAGGTATATATTTATAGCGCAGACACTAGATCATAAACTCCTTTGTTGTATTAAAAATACAAATACTTGTATTCTAAACACTGCATTTTCACATTTTGTTCTTTAAAGAGTTGGAGATTCTAAATAAAAGAAATAACTATCATACATTTCACAACCATTAAGTCACCTTGACTATTTTAATGTGGACTTTTCAAACAAAGTTGTGTCAAATGCTGTGAAATACTGTGAAATACTCCCATCAGAAGTTTGGGAATTCATTTAACAATCTACAAACATGCATTGAAAGACAATATGAAAAGGATTACACAAGTTTGATTTCCACCTCCATAATGCCTGTTCAAGTCTCTGCGTGAAAGGACCAACAACTGCGGTATCATTGTATTGCCCTTGAGCAATGCACTTAAAGGAGAAGTTATCATTATTAATGACCATGTCTAGACAGTCTAAACCAACCAATACATTTGCCACAGTCAGATGCTGCTATACTCCCATTTCCCCAGCAGGTCTGAGCTGATTCACCCACAAAAATCCAACTTGTTCTCATAACCTCACAACCCATATGAATTCATATTGGTGCTTTCTAGTCTGCTACCGCTGTGGTTATGATGGATTTAAGCACCCGCAAGCACTTAGTTAAGGTTAGGGAAGGATCATAGTCATGATTAACAGAAACCAGAATTGACTGTGGGTATGAAACAGAATGCAAACTGCACCGTCACATGTTTTTGTGCATGCCAACCATCCACCCAAACCTCCTACACAAGAGGACTTTGTATTGTAATATCACGCTATTTCCACAGCAGTCATTATTTGTATGAAAACTGTGATCGGTGATCATACTGTAGGTCAGTTTTAAACATTTGAACTAAGTAAGTAAACTAAGTAAAGAAAGACTCCATAAATATATTATAAGCAGCTCAGAAACCAACGGCTGACTTAACCAACTAAAACATTGTGTATCACAATAGCTTATAACTCCATTATGCAGCTAATTATTGCATTGATTGGAAAATGTTCTCCATTTTATTAGCGTGGACTGTAAGTCAAAATCTACCTTTGAGCAGAGTTTGAGGCATGCATCAACAATGATCTCTACATTTTATAAAACAGAGCGTGTGTTGCCAGGGCATGGTTGCATGTCAGATGATAGATACAATTTTTGAATGCAGCTGTTTCTCTCTATTTTTATGAAATGCCTTTTTGGAGCCGAGGGGAAACTATGACCTCAAGGAGGCAGCAGTCGGAGAGACAGTAGAGGCATTTTACTGTTGAGTGTAAACTGTCCATAGGCATGAGAGGTGATTGGATATAAATATTTTTGTGTTTGTGTTTTGTTTTATTATTTCACCACTGGCTACTGTGGTTGTACTGCAGCTTCTATAAAGAAAGGGTTTCACTCCCGTCTAGTAGAAAAGGAAATCTTTATTCAAGTGACTGAATTCAGATTAAAACGTATTAGTTAATTGGGAATTATTTGTATGTCTATATTGTTTATATGAATTCTCTCAGGAATAATCACGGCCCTATTCATAACTAAAGCCAGGTGGCAGATGATGCTCGAAGGAAAGCAAATACCAATTTGTGTTTGTTGCATCGGTGAACATTGTCCATCAACTGTGGGCCTGTGATGTGACCGGGGGCACCAGAAGTGCAAAAAGCACCATGTGTTCTTTCAGTGTATCTTTAAATGGCAGACTGGGTTATTGGGGGTTCTTTTAGAATAGGATTTTCAGACATGACCACGTTACATACAAAACCATAGTTTGGATTCCGTGCACTTGTATTTGTGTAACATGAGAGGCGTGTAATGCCACTAATACCATTTATTGTGGTAAGTGTTTCTGCACAAAGGCAACTGAAGCTGAAGACAGAGGACACGATGCTTCCCTTCTATTTGTCTTTGACAATGCATGGATGGATTACGCCCAGAAACCATGAGTTATTCAATTTCCACCTGGAAAAGCTTAGCTCGCGTTCATCATATTATGAGCGTATCTGCTCGATTGGATATAATTCACACCTCAACGAAAGCTTACACCTGCTTGAGGGAATTAGGGCTGAGGCCTTTAATAAACGTTTAAACCTGTCAGACAAATGAGATAAGTGCATTCATGACCTGTTTCTCCCGTTCGCCGCCTTAATTCCATCTGAGGGGATCCCTCTCCATACCTGCGGAAAGTGGAATATCCTACATCACTCTGTGATGCTCCAAAAGGGGCCCTTTGGACCAGCAGGGTGCCAATTCACCGTCAAAAGCAATTAGAAATACATTTGATGAAGGTCACAGAGCATCATGCAAAGTGACAGCAGTGACGGTATTTGGAGAGGAGGAAGAGGGGAGGTAAATGCTAGATTTTTTTTCCTCATCATCCATTATGAAAACTCCTCTGGAGAGTGTGTGTGTGTGTGTGTGTGTGTGTGTGTGTGTGTGTGTGTGTGTGTGTGTGTGTGTGAATGTGTGTGTAGACAGAGAGGGAGGGGTGAGGGCTATGAGTGGGGCCCCACCGAAAAAGACAGTAAGCGGATGCTAACTTCCCACTGAGAGAATTTCTCCAGGTCGAATGCAAAACGTTCCAGACTAATCATCCGCGCCGCGGAAACGCCAGCTGCGGCCCGTGGTAGGATTATCATTCTCATAGACCTCTTACCGAGCTTTTAGCTAAATGAAAAATCTGCTCCATAGCCTAGGGAGAAGGCAGCGTGCAGATAAGAAGGAAGAGTGTTTACCGAGAGGCAGCGCCGGTGAAAAACAGAACAGGTTTTTTCCTTTCCTCTGCAATGTAAAAATGGTAGGGGAAGAAATCATTAAGCTGGCAAGGAGTGAGGAAAAACAAACTGCTATGGCAAAGAAGAAAATAGACTAGAGAGGAGAGAAGATCAATGTATTTACACAATTCATTTGTGACAAAGTTCTTCTGGGCTCATTAATTTAATGTTTCAGTCTACCTTCTGTCCTGAGGGCAACATGCAATTTGTTATTCTATTGTTCTCCACTCCTTCCCTGCTTCCTCCCCACTAATATTTTCCATTACAAAGCTGACTTATAATCCTGAATCTCAAACGACAGTGGAAGATAATCAAATCACCGTCTTCATCAAGCTGGTGCCGGACCCGCCGCCACCTTTGGGCTTGATCAAATGAAATAATCAGTTTTAGAGGCATGAATATATCACACTCGTTTGGATTAATCTTATGGGCCTCTTTGCCCCCCCCCCCCCCCAGACACGCACACACACAACCAACCTAAGGGTAATGGATCTCTATTAGCGCACTATTGCCGACATCTGTAACAACGGAGCAGTGCGCCAAACACTGCTAACAAGGGCAATGTATTTGGAAGTCACTAGCCTGCTCCCTCCGGACGCTGCCTCTCATTACAAAGCTATCAGGACCATTCTGTTTGCCCGGACACCACGGTGGGGGAGGAGTGGTGAAGATGGGGCGGGGGGGCTGAAATAACAATTAAAGGCCTCTGTGGCGGTCCACCGCAGCGCTGTTAGGGGTTTTGGGGTAGTCCCTGGGGTGCCCTAGAGGTCCAGTTGCTCTTGACCCTCTTCCTCTGATCTGACAAGAGACAATGCCCGGGCAGGAGGTTCGTTTATTATTACGAGACCTAATTCACGCTTGACTCTGAGGTTTGGAGTCAATCGTGAGTGGGAAAGTGCATAAATGATTTACAAGCCAAGGGATTCATATAAATATTACTGAGGAATGCCACTGAAGTCCCCCTCCTTGATTTTTCATGCTCCGCTCCCGTCTTAATCAAATAAACCTCAGAGTCTTAAAGGGGACCAAACCAATTTTGCTTTGGAAAATAAAGTGCCTTTCTGTGAACTAGTTCAAAGCGATCGCTCTGATTGTAGCTCAGTGTAGAGGCAGTAGATACAGTCTCTGTCAGTGATATTTTGATTTTGACACGGGTATTTTGCGAAACCGGGGGATCAGGGTGACAAGAGTGCTGATATTAAAGACATAGCCCGAGGGGCGAAAGATGGGCCCTATCTTAGGAATAGAAGGTTCCAATCGCTTCCCAGCACTGAGGACGGGAGCTGAAGGTGCCGCCCTAAAGCCCTATACAGTAAGCACAACATGTCGTGCAGAGAAACTGCTCAACCCTGCTGACATTGTCGGTCACAAAGTGTTTAGATAAACACACAAAAAGGGAAGGATTTAGCATAAGTCCATCGCAGCCGTGCTCTCTGCCTGATGCTGACCGTATGTAGACTGTCAAACAATGTGGAAATACCCCCAGCATGATGAGGCTTAATCCAATTGGCATTGGAGCCAAACTTGTAAACTAATCTATGCATTAGCCCAGCTGGCACAGTGCACCCAAACGCTCCTGTGGAACCTGGAGTTTGGAGCTGTTTGTCGCCTGCCAGCGATAAGAGCGTATGCAAGCCTTCTGAAAAAGTGGGCTTAGCCCCTATTCTTTTCAACTGGAATCACTTTAGTCCATTTATCACTCTACCTGTCTCTGAGACCTATTTAAGATTAAGGTCAGTGGGGGGAAAAAAGGCTCCCCTCTCTCAGTTCTTTGGATACTTTTAAAATTCATAAGTCAAGAGGCTTAGGCTTTCTCAGCGCAAGTCTTCATAACAATGAGAATTCTAATATTTTATGTAAGAATAGCTGACAGGAGATTTTTTTCCTCCTCTCCTGCTCTATTTTGCACTATCAAAGTATAAATACACTTGCGGTTTGACAAGCTCGCTCATTCCTGACTGCCGCTGATGGACACAAATCCAACCCAATCACATCACATGCATATTCTGAAGATGGAGGAAAAGAGGTGCGTTCGTCTCGCACATCTTCCAAATTAAAGGAGGAATAAACCTTTTCAATATGCGCCCAGATTCCCTGTCTGCTCGTTTCTGACACTTCCAGCTGAAGCAGTACTGCTCTTCTTTTTCTATCTGTTGTGCCAAGTTGTACAATCTTTGAGGTCTAACTTACAATACAGCAGCTGCCATATCTTCTGTTGTTATTCCTAGTGTTTTTTACTGCTGAATTCATTATAGTTGAGCTGCTTAAGCTCACAGCACAGATACAGTGGTAAGCGACCGATGCCAACATTCCTCCTTATTATGGCACGATTCAGACTTCAAAAGTTAAGAGTAACAATTAAATTATGCCAAAACACAACACTGTCTGAATGCTAAAACTATCAGAGTTTCAATTTGTTTTTTTGTCCATTGTCCTCTGTGATAAAATATGGTCTACTACTCTTAAAATTACAGACACTTGGGAGGTTTAAAAAGAGATCTAAAACCGATAAAGTGAGATCAATTAAAAAAGAATGCATCTTGTTTGATCCTGAAAGTGGTTTGTATTAAAAGAGGGTCTAGGAGAAATCATGGATATTTCAGATTTGTGATGCATGTCAGCCATGATTACACCACATTCAGATGTATTTACATTTTAAAAAAACACAGCAGGCATTGATGAAATATACTCCACAGTCAAATCATATGGTTCAAATATGTCTTAGGGTTTAACAAAATCTTATTTTAATTATTGTTGTTTCATCTGTGGTGCCAAACACATCATCACTTTAAGGTTGGCTTCTTTTTGTGTATCATTTTACAAAGAAAGATGTTCTCATATGTAAAGTGGCCAAATAAGTTAATGCATCTATAAAGTACTTTAAAAAAGCAGGTCTGTCACTGAATACTGTACAGAAAACAACAAGATGCAAATTAAAACAAAATAACAGACAGAAAAAAAGGATGAAAAGAGCAAGTACAATACAAACTCACTGGAGAAAGGGGCCCTAGCTTGTGCGCCCACACACTCGTCCTGTTAATAATCTATACTGCAGTCCATTTCTATAATGCAGAGTAAATCCCAAAGCAGTTCAGCAGTGCAGTTAGCCGACAAGTAAAAGCAAATGCCTTGCAGTCTTGGCTGCTCGCCACCAGCTGGTGCTCCAGTCAGCTGTAGGTAAAGAAAAGAGGGGGGGAAAAGAACATGTTTTACATACTCTTTAAAGCCAGGGGATTGGTTTTGGACCGATGTCAAATTTCTCCGAAAAATTCAGGGAATCTCCGAGTGCTTCTTGCAACTTGGATGGTAGTGGATATCTGCCACGGGGTCAGATACAGCTTGGAGTGCAGAGCAGCATTACAGTACATACTGTACTAAGGTTTGGTTGCACATTAAAAGGGGTATTAAAGTAGCTGGGCTGCAAGTTATGAAGGCATTATTGTAGTATTTTATATCATAAATACCTCTAGACTGCAGGTGTTTTAGGAGGTCAAACACATACATTTGTGGAAATATATTTAACCTGCCTCCAGCCATCACCTACTTCACGTGAGGGTTTATTATTGTTTTTATCAACCTGAACCACTTTCAAAAACCGCAATTTTAAAACACGTCTGAAAAGTGCTTCATAAATTTGAAAAATACAGCTAAAGGACAATAAGCAGAAGTGTGTCACCCACACTAAAAATACTGCATCTCTCCCGGGAGACTAAGAAACAACGAGAATATGTTTATGTTAAATACCTAAGGTTGATACTGAGCTACAGGGCAGGGAGGATCCCCTTTAGAAAAACCACGTCGAGACCCTCCATCCCTCCTACTGTATTTGGGTCATTGTATTTGTGTGAGGGATTCAGAGGTGCTGGTAGATGGGGGGGAGTTGGTGGTGGTATCTGAGAGGGGGGTAGAGGCTCAGCACGACTCGCCAATAAATATGCCAAGCTGCTTTCTGTTCTGTTTTTTTAAGGAAGAAAAGAGAGATTTACATGAGCAATATCATTTTCTTGTGTGTAAGTGATATTTGGGCCGGGTGTCAGAGAAAATGCCTTTGAGATGAATTGAATAATGGACTGCCCTCAATGGAAGCTAAATAAGAAAATTGAAAGCACAAATGTAGAAATTAATTTCTTCTCTCTGGCATTTTTGGCTAAATGTCTGTGGTTTCACAGAGATTCACTGTTAAGCATTTTTTAATGAATCTAATTGCATTTTGTTTTTTAAAATCTTATTTTAGAGTCAGGGGAACAGAAGGGCCTTCACAGGGCAAACGTTTTCTTTCTTATACTTATATTTTACTTATTAATGTAAATGTAATGTAATGTAATTTTCTCATGCCACTAATTCAAATCTTTATTTTTCCCTGTTGCAGCTGTACAGGACCCCTCTGACCACAGGCCAAAAGTTGATATTGTGCTCCATTACGTCTTGGTGCACACTTGGCAAGGAGACGTTTGCTAAATCTTATACATCAAAGTGCTTGTGTCAAATCCTTTATGTGAACAGTTCATCCCAAAAAATTTCTAATTTCATGTCTAATGATGCCTATTGAGGCAGCCGGCATGCAATTTTCTTAGAACGCTGAACTACACTCTCCCCCCTCCATCCCCTAACCCCAGCTTCAGTATCTGCTCCGGTGCAGTGTGTAGGTACAGGGGCTGGGCCTCGTCTCATTTTCGACATATAATATGTTAATGTAATGAATGCCACTTCAATTAGCGCAATCACTTCATGTTCCAAATGGAAACGCTCGCCGGCAAATGACAGCCTAATCTCGTCCACACTGGATTTTGCCTCCAGCCGTAGGAAAAAGGGGGAGAAAAGTTCATTTGAGTACAGTAGTTAACAATACCTCCTCATCACCTTGAGGCCATATTTAAATTTGCCATTGAAAAGTAAACCCCTTTTTGGGGGGGGGGGGGGGGGGGGGGGGGGGGGGGGGGGGGGGGGGGGGGGGGGGGGGGGGGGGGGGGGGGGGGGGG
>JAVQJL010042428.1:0-27331 GCA_036024295.1 Nannoperca obscura
CACAAACACACACACACACACACACACACACACACACACACACACACACACACACACACACACACACACACACACACACACACACACACACACACACACGAGCCTGACTTTTTTTTTTAAGCTTCAGTGTTAACGTGTCTGGATTGCACCTGGAAGCCTTGTGAAAAGCACTGACAGATTTCATACTTTTACATTCTGGACAACTCCGGCACAAGGTATTTGCTCTTAAAACGGAGCACAGCAAGGATGAAGGGTGGTATAAAAATCAATGAGGCTTTTCAAAGGCAACAAGAAAAACCAGCGCCTTAGCCTGCAATTAAACAAGAGCGCTCCTGGCACTGAGGAATGACAGAGTATGTTGCAGGTGCCCTCGACTTCACAGAATCAATTACAGGATCAATACGACATGATACAATTCCATGATGGAATATGGGACGTGGACTCTGTGTCATGTGTTTCAGATGTTTACAATAATACAGCTCAATCAGGTCTATACACTCTGGGATCATTCCATAAACATGAGTGAAGCCCAGTTCTAGACCAAACAGCTCCTTCCGGTGGAAACCTCTTTTGAAATATGTTGTCTAAGGGTATGTTAAGAAGAGGTTCCCAATCCAGGAGTCCGGAGCCCCACGAAGGGTCGCAAAAATAACTGAAGGCGCACCAGATGATTAACAGGACAGGAAAGCAGAAATAAAGTCAGCAACACTAAAATAGGTCTATTTTTTGAGCCCTTTTTCTAATATTTGCTTCTTCTTTTTTTGCCATGCTAGCAGTCTGTCAGATGACCATCCGCCTCAGCTGTCCTTTGTGTTTAGTGCTTAGAAGCAAATGTTAGCATGCTAACACGCTAAGCTAACATGGTAAACATTATACCTGGTACACATCAGCATGTTAGCATTGTGATTTTGAGCATGTGAGTATGCTGACATTAACATTTAGCTCAAAAGGACTGCGGTGCCTGAGTAAAGCCTCACAGTACCATTAGTACAGCTATAATCTTGTTTTCTTATGAATAACTGGATATTTTTTTCACTTGCAGGCACTACTTATAATTTATCCAGTAAACAAGGGAAACAAATTATTCTTCACAACTGGTAAAGATATGCAAATAAAATATCAGGGGTCCAAGCAGAGCTTGCTTAGTTTAGTTTAGTTTAGTTTCACCAGCCAAAAAAAGGTGGGAACTCCCTGAATAAAGTGTTGAATGAGTCCAAGATGGTAAAAGCTGAAATCCGAAATTCCAATTGCATATTTCAAGGAGAGCGTTTCCTTTACACTGGATTAAAAAAAAAAAAAAAAAGTATTATGGAGGAACTGGGACTAAAAGAACAATTCATAGTTCCTCCCTAAAAACTAAATCCTCTGCAGTCTTAATTGGACCCCTGCTACTAACACTGTCCGCCACCCCCCGACTTACCAAAAGGTCAAACACCCCCAGGAGGATCATACAGTTCATCATGACTGAGAGGAGCTCATGATGTTGATGTTGCCTTTTTCAGTGTGCCGATATTAATGCTGGCAGAGAATAGTCGCACAATTCTTCCTTGCTGTGGACATCCCCCCCTTTCAACATAAATACCATGACATAAATTATAATATACACACACAAGCCATTTTCCACAATAACAACCGAAATGATGTTGTAATCCAGATGCCTCTAAATGTAAATGCAACACTCACGGTTGGAAGTCATACACTGAATCCCTGGCCAACAGCAACATGATATCTTGTCAGTCAGGTCTAATTCTGTATTCAAACGTAATGGCTCCTGACAAGCATTTCACCAGTCGACTGAAGCACCAGAGGGAATGTGCCACAGTGAGTATGACCACTCAGCAAATTCACATTTAACATTTCATTCCTCCTGCTTGGACAAAATGAATTATACATCCTTGATTCTCCCACATTGATCCATCCAGGCAAAACTCCCTCAACGTTAAATGTTAAATGATTTGTACGTCTCCTTCCTCACTGCTGGAACAGCACACTGTTTTCACCGTATCTCTCAGATTCTGACATTCTCCCTCAATCCTTGACCCCCTTTCCTCACTCCCTCTGTTATCTGAAATAATCTCAGGGCCTCTTTAGATTCTATTCATCAGAGCAGAAAGAAGCAGGCGCTGACATTGATAAAAAAAATACCATCTGTGCCTTGCAGGGGTAAAAGGAGTGAGAGAGAATGAGACAGAAAAGAAAGAGAGGGGCTTCAAATGAAACAGGCTGTGTTGTCTCCCTCTTGTCCCCCCTCGTCAATGCCATTTCAATTGAAAAGCGCAGTGGTAATTAAATTCCAGCAGGGGTTAGGGGCAACTGTGCGGCACACTGACGGGGGGCTGCCCTGACATAAAGATGACACAATTCAAGAGGACAGAGGGGGCCAGGCGGAAAAGGAGTGAGGGTGACAAATGTTGCTTATTCACATACACTGCCAAAATTGTACTACTCAATCTTCATGACATTTAAAAAATAGAAAATGAAATGGATATTCAGACTCAACTGAATCCCACAATGACCTTTTCCCCAAATCAGAGATATTCTAAACAGATCCGTCTTCTGTATCTGCAGCATGCACTGAATATTTTGTAATGCTTGGGGAGGATGAGCAATTAGGTGGAAAAGAATTTGCGAAAGCTGGTGCTGGTGTGGGTGTGTGTGTGTGTGTGTGTGTGTGTGCGTGTGCGTGCACGCATAGTATGTGTCAGCACAAACGTGTGACTCACAGAAGGACGCTGGTTGTTGTTGATTCACATTATAGTGGCGCTAATCCAAAGGCTCCAGAGAGGCCACACACTCCTGCTGTCCCCCTCTCCCCATCCTCTATTAGCAAAACAACACAGCCAGTCAGCCTAGACCTGAGGAAATGAACAGCGCATGGCATGAAATAACATTTTTACCAAACCAAAACAGATATTTTATATTATTCTTTGAGGCATTTCAAATGAATAAATCACAGAAAGGTCTTTGGTTTCAGCATAATTTTACATTTCAACACATTTATGTTATCGCAGCATCAAAGCAGCATACATATGTCTTTATCATAATAATTTATGAGTATGAAGTTGTACATTAAATGCAAATACTCCACAGAGTATATTTATTAAGTTATTATTTCTTGGTCTCAGCCTGTTCAGACATATTCTCGCCAACACTGTTCATGATGCAGAGAGATGCACAGTCACTCTCATAAACTTCTTTGTCAAACTGTAAAGACTGCTGAATAATAATAATAATAATAATAATAATAATAATAATAATAGTTAGTGTTTTGTTAAAAAAACAAAAAAATGTAAGAGAATTTCCTCCATTATAATTATCTGTTAAATTAATTCTACAAATGACTACCTTCATTCTAGCAGTTATCCAACAACACTGAATGTTACAATGCTAGGAGTGATTCCGTTAATTTTACCACTTTTAACATTCAGCTGAAACTATAAATTAATTCTGTCAGTGTTTCACTTACACATTAATCAATTTATCGGAGCCTCTTACCATAAATCATCTTTTATTAAAAGCATTTGTGCAACTCTGATGCCATCTTGTGGACAAGGCATTCAGTACATATAATTGTACACGAGTAGTTGTTACCAAGAAAAATTATTCCACTTCATTTTTCCAAAGTTCAAGATGAAGATCAGGAATTTGTTGGGTACACAGTTACCTTGTTGTTAGTTTCAAAAAGTTTGATTGTTTTTCAGTCAAGAAAATCTATAATTAAGCCTTCAGCAAGCTTTGTCCAGCTCTGCTCGGTGAGAAACATTCTTTGGTCCACTGGGCTCACTTCATTAATTGAGCATACCTTAGGTCTTGAGGAAACAACAACAAAAAGAGAAAACAGCCTGTCCTCTTGTTCAGCCACAGTCACAGATGGGTCTCAGTAACGGTTTAAAATCTCCAGAACTTCCTCCTTAACAGAGAGAGGAGTGTGCTGCTGGACACCCGGCCCGCCAATACTCGTTTCCCAACAGTCAAAGCCGCAGTCTCGCAAGTCCTGCACTGTTGCCTGGACAACGGAGGAGTCTGTTTCTACAAAATAAAAGAGTCATAATAAAGTCATGTCAAGGTGGACTATAGTTACACATAAAAAGAATAGATGTATTATAATCTAATGGTTTTGAATGCAAAGTCTGATATTTAGTGAATGTGACTAAATGTGCTACAGAGGTCTTTGCAGGGGTGAACCTGTAAAGTCTCTGTCACTAACAGCAGAAGGACATCACTGGAGCCGAACAAAAACCTCCTCACGTAAGTCAATAATGTCACAGATGTAGAAAAATAAGGCCTCTTCAATCTGTGTGATCCCACCAAACGTCTGGGAACATCAGAGCCGTTTCACACAGACGGAAATGCTCGCTAAGAAAACAAATAAAGAGCATTTGGAAATCTATTTAGAGGATTTTTAACTTATTAAAATTCAGCATGCTACAGGCTGCAGGCATAAACAAAGACTGGATTTGCAGGTTCTTTGCTTGTTTGTTTTGTTAAAGAGAGAATACAAAGTTTCCTTATAACCAATTGCACAGTAGTACCCCCACACCAAAGCCTTGTCATCATTTCCTGCCACTCAAAACGTAGCTTCAGAGAGGAAGAGTGAGGCAGCGTTTGAGGGAAACACAGCATTTGTTGTCAGCAGGAGTCTTGACAGTTTGGCTCATCAAACTTCCTTCATCATACTGAATTCATTATGAAACAAATCCACTGAAGGATGCAGTGCAGCCTCGACAATATGAGAGATTCATTTCAATAAAGATTCAGAGGAGGTGATATTCCAATATATCTTTCCCTGAGAGAGATGTTTTGATTGACAGGCTCGACACTATGGTCCCCACAGGTCTTAATGAAAGTTTTGAATCTTTCTTGTAATGTTTGAATTTTGATGCATGACACAGGAATTGTATTCCTGTAGGTCTCTGTTTCTGTCCATTCACTTGACTTTTGTGACCACACTTGTGGCTATCTGAGTGTTTATAACCTTTTGGGTGTGGTCTGCTGTACAATGTTGAATTAGGTCATTGCCTGGATTGTCTTGCACGTAAGTGAAATGCTGTTAACACTATCCGTGCTCTTGTGAAGGCCTATGGCCGAAATGGTCAGCAATGACATTTTTGTGAAATCTCTAGAGGCATTGTTTGCTTTCATGGTGTGCAACATTTTTTCTACTTTTGAGCAGATAAATTATGTGTCTTTAAAAAATAACCCCCACAAACCTTTCACTTTATACAAACATTTAAACATTTTAAATACACACTGTTATGTCATCCACAGTAGACAAATTGGCCTACAGTACCTGGTCTCAGAAGGGTGATGCCACAGCCTCCTCCCCCTGCACCGGTTAGCTTGCTGTGGAGCCCTCTGGCCAAGGTGACCCGGCACAGTGTATCCAGGGCAGGATGTCCCACACCCATCACATTCAGATGGTGCTGATTAATGTCAACCAGCTCCTATACATATTGATATGACACAGCTATTGTTAATACCTGTTGCTATTGGTAGAGAATGAGTCATATGGGTGAGAATAAGGGCTCTTCAAGACATTTTAAAAAAGACATTTTAAATAATAATAATGAATTAATAATGCAAGATGCTTTACACAATCTGTTAATATTTTGTACCTCTAGAATATTGTAGTGCTCCCCTGTGATGGGCTCACTGGTCATCTCTGAGAGGACCTTCTCACAAGTGCAGGAAATGGCATCAACTGAGTCCAGCACTGGGGTCATGATAGAGGGAAACTACAGGAGAGGAAAACAAAGAAAATGAACATCACATGTGCACAGCATTTGTACACAAAGTCTTTACTGCAGGTGATGCGTAAAAGAACAAGTGTCTTTGTGCATAAGTCTAAAAAACTGTTTTAAAAGCTCTATACACATCCAGATTGTAAAATGGCAGGTTTGACTTTGGTTGCGCTCCAGCCTGATCACAATACTGCCACAACACCATCCAGGCCTATCTATGTCTGAGGCAGAAATCTGCACACCTGCTGGTGTCACCAAGGCAACAGCACACAGGGGTGCTGGCTAAGAGTTTAATTTCAATATTTTATGAAAGCACTCAACACCAGCTCTGGAGTATCTGCCATGCAAAAGCACCGCCTATTATATTAATTACAGTGTTGGAAAGTAACGCACGGGGGAGGAAGAAACCATTTAGTACCTTGTTAATCTTGTCCTTCACCCTGGCAACAAGTACCTTGGTGCTGCGTGGTACTTTGGTGTTAGTGAGGAGGATTCTTAATAACGGCACCCTGGAAGTAAAGCAGACGATTCATGAAGACGTATTATTCTGGGGCTCTGCTGATGCGCTAATTTTACCCACACAATATTTTTATTCTGTGGCAGAAAAAAAAAAAAAAAAACATTGATTTTATTAATTCACCGTGTACTCTTTAAATGAAACCAAATTACAAAATTGCTAATCGGTCTCAATACCTGCTCAGTGGTATTATCTTCCCGGCCAAGAATCTCAGCATGCCACCTGCATACAGGGGAAATCAAAATAATGAAATAGATGATCATCAAATGATAATGAACAGTGGTGGTACAATACTCCCATTTAGGAGTGCTCTGTGTCCACGAAGACAAATGACATATGTACTGTACCAGGTCATTCCAGGCCTTACCCCATGTTCCTACAGCGTTGTCCACTCCTGAAGGATTACCATGGATGATCATCTCCCCTTGGAAAGCCCAGCTGTTGATCAGCTCCAAGTCCTCCTGACACCACCTGCAATTACTCATGAATTAAAGGAGAATTGTCTCTGCAGCTTTATGTTCAATATATTATTATACAGATGTGATGCGATTTCTTCCCCCGTCACTACCAAGAGCCACAAGATAGAAACAATGACATGACTGTATCTAAAATGTTACATTTGGTAGGTACACAATAGCATCACAACATCTTACAACATAATGCAATTGGCTGTTTTCACAGAAGACATTTTTACTTGTCATCGTAGGAAAAGCACAGGCACTAATGACATTAATGATGGTTCTGTTCTATTCAAGGGTAAGTCATGATAATGTGATAGTGAGCACAACACCAAAGCAGCTAAAAGGAATTCAGCCATCGTGTCTATTATCGCATCTATTATTTACACTTTTGATTTTCTAACTGTGACATGTCAAAATGTCTCTGTAAAAAAGGCCCTTCTAACATGAATTACTACATACTGGAAATGAGCTCCAAAATACCGTTTAAATTATTTCAGGTGACTCATATGTATCATTTCAAAATGACAGACAGTTAAAAGGACTGAAATGGGAAAGTGCAGTATTTTAATCAATTCATTTCTGAGAACAGTTCTACCTTCTTCCTCTTTTATTTATTATTCTCATTTCTCTGTAGGTTGTTTTGTGTGACTTAATTATACATCCATTTGGCTACAACATAACACTATACATAATTCATGTTATAGTGTTGATCCCAAATCATGTATCAGGTTTTGTTAAAGAAGTATAATGATGTGATTCAAGGTCTTCCATTCTCCCTAAACTAAAAGACCAAGTAACTTCTGGTAGGACTGTCTCCACCTTATGTGACGAGTAAAATCACCTCTTTGATCCCTTTTTAGAGCTTCAAGCCAATTTATTCTGTCTATGCAAACTAGACAAAGACAAACTACACAGCTAATAAAAGAGACCCTCCCTTAGTAGAATGTAGTTACCTGGCAGTGTGATCCCACTCTTTGAGAGGAGCGTGAATGGCTTCACTTGCACAAAGCAGAGCTGCAGCTAAACACACAGAGTAGGCAGCACTTGACCCCAGTCCTGCTCCAGTCGGCAGCTCCGACCACACAGACACTGTCAAGCTGGGCAGCTCACTGAGAAAGGAAACATAAAAACTGAGCGTTTGTTTGTATATAAACATTGCACTGCATATATGACTTATTTGTGTTATTAGGAGATGAAAGCAGAATGTTGCGATGTTTGTAACAGTAAAGATTAGCTGGTACAGTTACAGTGTATACATAACTATAAGGAGTGTGTAATAAATAGTAATTCGTACACTTCTATATGCAACAGAAACTTGCTTGACATTGCTGTCAATGTCTGTCAGGGAAGCTGCTTTTGGGCAGACAGGAGAATACTTTAAACTAATTGTCCAACACTTCTCTCGAGGGAAAAACACATCCAGACTTGTTAAAGGCTGCAGTGTGGCCCAGTGCCAGACTCTCATTAGTGGCCATCCTGTCAGAACCCATCACCTCTCTCAGACACGGCAGCACTGTGTCAGCGCAGATTAAACCTCCCGACAACCTGCGGCTTTAATGTTCATGAGCATCTTCCCTGTTCACAACTGCTGGAGTCGCAAAAACTAACATCCGGCCTTTCTGTCAGTCTCTCTTTACTATCTTCATTTTTACATGAAGGATTTTTTTTAGATGTAGTGAAAATGGCTCTCAACACCCTGAATCTACATCAATAGTGAGTACATTTCTAAGAGCTGGCCTTTCCAATGTCTATTATTTAAAGGTACACTGTGTGACTGCATGAGAGCAGCAAGGCAGAAACCAAATAACCCTTCAGATGGGGAAAAATACTTGTGATATGTTATATTCTACTAGTTTCGTTTACATTTACAGCATTTAGCTGACACTAGAGCTGAACAATACAGAGTATCACTTCATTTCAGCAAAGACATCTCAGTGTAAACATGTGCAGTAGTCGTAGTGCAGAGGACAACATGCAAAAAGCAAATTTGCCCCACCATGATACACTACAGTACGCATGACAGTACACCATGGTCCACATAATAAATAATATGAATGAGCCTGATTTTATTTAATTTGAAATTCAGGTCTGGCAGGCTGTAGATTTTCCACATGGTGTTTTGTCATTGTTAAGACCAGTTATACACTTGGTTTGCACCATCTTCAGGCACAAAAAGCAATAGCTGCTGCTATTCCACCTGACAAAATATAATATGCTACACCTCAAACTCTCTCTCTCTCTCACACACACACACACTAAGAAGCTATTAAAAAAAAGATGCAGCTGTAACAGTTGAAACTGCTAGTCTGAAACATCTGGCACTACAGTTCTGCAACTGGACGATGGGGTTTTTGCGGCCACCTGAACCAATCGGCTGCAATCATAAAATGAACACATGATATGAGAAGAAGTGTAGTAGTATCTCACCCTGATCTAAACAGTGAGAGGTAGATGTAGAGAAAGGCTATGGTGGCCATGTTGCAAGTATCCAAGTTTCCATTGGTTACACCAACAAATTCACGCAGTCTCCTCACAAGTTCAGCATCCAGACGTTTCACCTCCTCCCTCTTACCTGTTAACATTACAAGACACAGCAACCGTCAAAATCACAAAAAAATTAATAATAATTACAACGGTGTAGGAAAAAGATACATGTATGATAATGTATATAATGAGAAATTCAGCTAAATGTAGTAATTCCCATACATAATGGGATATGCAAAATGTCTTAACACCAAAATGTCCCTGATGCAGATGCAACAATAAAAATTACAGTTTATGTTGATGCCGATGGTCCACAGTGCTGCATCATCCCTTACCACAGGAATAGGAAATAAGCTGCTTCAGTTCAGACAGGTCCCAGCAAAGGAATGAGTCAATATTTGGGAGGTTGATGCAGACTTTGCCAGTGGTGGTAGCTTTCAACCGTAAATATGTTCTCAGGTTCAAACTCACAGCAAGAGCCACCTGTAATGGAGCAGAGAACACGGGGTTATCAAATGGTCAGACGTCTTCAACACACATGTATGCATATTATATGTATATTTTACATGCCTCGTTTTTGTCTATTCGGTGTGTTTTTTCTACCTTCCATGTAATTACTGGTCCCATATCTTTAGAAGATGCAGATATGTACTTAAATGAATGTAAAGTAGTGACTGCCTCTAAACTGCAACGTTTTTATCCTGTAATGGGTATCGTATCATATTTGATCTGACTGACGTATCCAGCTTCACTTTAAAATCTCAAACACTCAGTATCCTCACTGTTAGCTGTACTTACCTTTCCGTGCACAACTGCATGCTCTCCGTGAAGGATCGCCTTCCCTGGAGCAGACACAAAACACTCCTTGACTTGCATTTCTGTAACGGTTTCCAGATTACTAAATATGTCCAGAACTGGGTAGCTCGATAGCGCTCAAGTACAACGTGTCACTGACAGTGATTACTATTAGCTAGCTTAGACACCTTTAGCGACTGTTAATCCTCTCAAGCAGCAACAAGGAATACACATCTCTCCCCTACAGCTTTGCGCTTTTCATAAAGACTCGGCGAAAATAAGGCTTAACAAAGCTTCTTTTGGTCAAAGTACAGGAGGATGCTCCGAGCACAGACTCAGCGTGATTAAACCATGTTAAAAACACAGCTGACACACAGGAGGAGGGATGAACATAGGTTTGGCATCGAGTATCCAATCAGCGCCGGAGCTAGGTGAACATATATTCCTTTATCCAATCAGCGTCCCGCGTTCTCCCACCACCCGGTGAGTTGACCAATCGTGCGATGAAAACGAAACGCCCATAAACAACGGACATTACGAAAGGACAAAAAGGTATTACGCACTATCGTTCATCTTTAGCTGCTAGCCTCTAGCTTAAACATGGCATCGTTGATTATCAAACCTGCTCACCTCCGCTGTGTTGTAAGGACAGGAAGGCTCATAAGCGAGTGTCGGACGAGGAAAACATTGTGTTCAGGCAGAAGGTAGCTCGCGTGCAAAGTGCTGAATTCCTGTTCATGCCATTCATGTACCTGTCTATGTAATATAGAAAAGTGCTGGCTAGGTAGCTGCTACACAGGGATACTACTGTAAATAAAGGCAATTTAGCAAAGTCACTAGACTATTTATATTGAGCTGGAATATTATTTGAAACTGCAACTTTTAAGACCCAATGAAAGAAAAATACATTATACTGCGTTCCTGCGTTAACTGAATCAAATATGTTAAAATCGTTTTATCAAAGCTCTTATTTTCCTGTGTTCATTCTCCCCCAACAGTTATACCACTGAAGGAGACAACAGGGTACCCAAAATATACACCAAAACTGGAGACAAAGGTTGGGCTATTTTTCAGCTTTACTAGGAAAACGATGTTATAGTGCAGTTAAAGTAAAATGTTCTTACAAAAGTTGACTCGATTCTCTCTGTACCTAAAAGGTTTCTCAAGCACATTTACAGGAGAAAGAAGGCCGAAGGAAGACCATATTTTTGAAGCCTTGGGAAATACAGACGAGCTGTCATCAGCTATAGGGTATTGTTCAGATATCACAGGTCACTTTAAAACTTTTTCTATAATCTGCCTCTGAAGTGACCGTGTTGAATTACTCATTACAGTTTGGCCAGAGAATTTTGCCTCGACAGAGGTCACGCATTCACATATCAGCTGGACACGGTTTGATTTTCATGTTGCATTTATTAATTTATCCATTTATTCATTGTAGACATTTTCATTTCACATCTGACAAATTTAAGATTTCTGACAGTATTTTTCTTTTTCCCTACTGCAGATACAGTGCATTTTACAAGATGTGGGTTCCAATATTGCCACACCTCGGGCATCTGCAAGAGACAGTCACATAAGTATGCATTTGCTGGCTAGTCTAATGAAGTTAAATTGTGTCTTGTGTGCTTGAAGAGCTCTTGGGTTAATTTTTTTTGTGTGCGTTTTCTGTTTTTTGTAAGAGAGAACTAAATTTACTGCTCAGCCAATTGCAGACCTTGAAACCTGGATTGATACACTTACAGAAGAGCTCCCTCCACTGACCAGCTTCATTTTACCTGTAAGCCTGTTTGTGCATCTGTAAGACACTGAGTTCTTATGAGAGTCCTAAGTTTCCCTGTTGGACTAACTTGTGCTTTGTGTCACAGTCTGGAGGGAAGAGCAGCGCAGCTTTGCATTTAGCTCGGACAGTGTGTCGGAGAGCAGAACGGAGGTCAGTTGCAGCATGTTCCTTGCCTTGAATGGTGGCAAATGTAATGGTAAATGCACCCCCTTTTGTATTGCTTGTCCGACACAATTTGTCCTGACGGATCTTTGTTCTTGTTAGTGTTGCTCCAATTGTGCGGTCAGGGGAGGCGGATCCAGATGTTGGCAAGTTTTTGAACAGGTCAGTCCAGTGCTTTAAAATTAATATAAGAACATGGTTCCTCTGTTACAGAGTTGATAAATATCCCAACATTTTCACTCAGATTGAGCGACTACCTCTTCACCCTGGCCAGATATGCAGCCATGAAAGAAGGCAGTGAGGAGAAAATCTACAAAAGGCCTGAATGACCAGATTCTCACATGAGGAACAAGACTATTTGTTTGGGGGGGATAGTTGGTGATACAGATATTTCATTTTTACTGTAAATATATTAATAAATATGAATGGTCTGAATGTGTTTTCTTATTTTGACGCAACTTTGTTCTTAGCATAATGTGAAGATATCAGTAATAAAGTTACCTATGGCTAAATCTTAAGCTTTTCAGCTAATACGCGTACCTCCTGGTTATTTCATTTTGCATAGGTAATGTTTCATCAAACACATTCAGTTGAGCTGACGTACAGTTATGGTACTGCAGCAGGGAAAGGTTAAATAATGCACTCTTGAAATTGTAAAACCAACAAGAGCAAGACCCAGAGATTGAATAGCTGCTATGGGTATTGCAGTAGGTTTTGTTATTATCCACGTTAAATACACTACCAATACATTTGCAGGTCAGGACTTGGGAGGCTCTCGGCTTTCTTCCAGCATGGCTCTGTTATTACCCTCCCACACAGTCACAGGATCTGGCACCAGCCCTGGCTCTTCTGGGACACGGTACTGGCCCATGTCATTAGGGACAGATTGCGGTCCTCATAGGGCGGATAACGCAGATACGTTACACACTCAAACCGTGTGCCTCTTAGCAGGCATGATTTCCTGTGAGAGAAGGTGTCAAAGCTGCAGCGGCCATGGTAGGAACCCATTCCACTGGCACCTGTCAAAGGAAGGTTTGGAATAACATCACTATGTTTGGCATCATTTGCACTCTTTTGTCACCGACTTACCAACTCCACCAAAAGGCAGAGTCACCATCAGACTCTGCAGGACGCTGTCATTGGAGCAAAAGCTTCCACTAGAGGTCTCGCTCATCAGCCTTGAGATAACCTGCATTGTCAGAAAGATCAATACATGAACAAAATATTCGCTGCACCGGGCTCAAACAATCAATACAGAGTGTCTTAACATAAATCTCAGTCATTTACCTTGCTGTTGCTGGAATATGCATACACACAGAGAGGTTTCTCTTGCTTATTAATGAAGGCAATTGCCTCATCCATACTGTCTACTGTCAGAACAGGAAGAACTGGGCCCAAAACAACCTGTTTCATTATGGAATCTTGTTCTGCTACTTCTGCCAAAATCGTTGGGGCTTTAGACAGAAAAAAAAAAAAACAAGTTCACAACAAATGTAATGCTTATGACAATTGGCTTTGTTTCAGAGAATTCCACATATAGGATGCTTACCGATATATTTCTCTGCTTCGATCACTTGCCCACCCACCGCCACTTTGCCAGACCTCCATAGCATGTCCCTCGTACGGTTGAAGACCTCTAGATTGACCATGCGCCCATAACTGCTTGACTCTCTGGGATCAGAGCCGTAGAACTGCATCAGGCAGCACTTCAGGGCCTGCATCAGCTGTGCTTTGACATCCGTGTGGCACAGGATGTAGTCAGGAGCCACCAAGCTCTGTCCGGCATTGTGAAAACGTGCCCAGGCGATGCGCTGTGCTGCAGTGGCAATTTCGCAGTGTTGGTCCACGTAACACGGGTTCTTGCCACCCAGAATCAGGGTGACAGGTGTGAGTGTACGAGCTGCAGCCTGAGCAATTTTGCTCCCCTCTTCTCTGTTTCCTAGGGATTGACAGACATCCTTGATTAACCTTAAGAATAATTCAATCAATAATCACAAAGTTATTTTATTGAGTAAGTTTATCTTTACCTGTAAAGAAGATATGGTTAAATTTAAGTTCCACAACTTCAAGCAAGTCACTCGTGCCTGCAAGAATCACATGGAAGCATTCCTTGAGGAAAACAAGAATTTTAGATCAGATCATCATATTTTTACTGTAGCAATGTAGGTCCTTAGTGTCAATCAATACACAGAGCACAACTGCAAAATCATAGTTTAAGAGTCTGTCTTGGGTAACAAAAAGGTGGATGCTTCCATTCCCCCAGATTTGACAATATCAAACATCTTTAAAAAGGTCTCAAGCCACATTAAAACTGCTAATTTGAGTCTATAAAGACCAAAAGCTGTCCTCTTAAGTACATTCATACAAACAATTCGGCTCAAATGAGTGGAATAAAAATCCAGGACTACATTTTCCATCAAATTACATATTAAGCACATCAATATTTCAGTAAAAAAAAAAGAAAACAGTAAAAGGAAAAAAGAATGTCAACTGTAACTTGCTAAACCACTCAAGCCATCCTCCCTGCTATGTAATTACTCACATTGTCCAAGTAGAAGGGGATGAGACGATGAAGAAGCTCTGCTGTGTGAGCAGTGCACTCAGAGGGGCAGATGATTGCACAGTTTCCTGCACAAATTAATAACATATCATCAGTGAGCCTGTGTGAGGAAAAATAATACTAGAATTAAAACTGATTAAATGAGGGTCTTGAGTCTCTGCACCTGCTGCGATGGCCCCTACCAGCGGCACCAGACACGTTTGGACAGGACTACACCAGGCCCCCATGATAAACACCACCCCCAGCGGCTCACTGACCACCAGACACTCGTCCACCACGCTGGACTACATCAATCAGACAAGCTCAAAATTAGGTTTGACAGTGAAAGTGGGCAGCCCACTTCGTTCTTACGAAAAGGTCAAGGCAACTTAAGTTTTAATCTGCTTTGGCTGGCCCGGCACAATGTGTTTCTTTGTAGTAGCGGGATGGAATGTTCTATACTAAAAAGGTTGTGTAAATCATGAATAATCCCAATAATATTATAAATGATTTTAGAATAAAGTGGCTTTACAAACACAAAAATCTCACCAGGTTTCTTTCCACATGCTGCGGCTGCATCCACTTCTTAAGGTTGTTGATGGCATGAAGTGCTTCGTTCTTGATGAGAATCAGTTCGGACACAATTGTCTCGAACCGTGGCTGGTAAAAAAAAAAAAAAAAAAATGAAACCAAAAATGCTAAGAAATGACTTATTGGACCATTGTCAGTCTTTTTTAACAAACACAGTGTAGGTGACCATTTCCCTTCTCACCTTATGAAGGTCTCTTCCAAGAGCATCAACAAAGTCACACTCATGTTCCTCCAGCATCCGCACCACAGCTTCCAGCTGAGCCAGTCTGAAGTCCTCCCTGAGGATGCGTCCAGCCTGAAAGGCAGCTCTAGCCCTCCTCAGCAGATCCACGCACTCCAGAGGGTATGTCTTCAAACATGGCTCCCCCAGCCTGGTCCTAAAACAGCAGCCACATCACCAGTTTGAACATCACAGGGAAAATTATTATAATAATAAAAATACAAAACACCCTCAATCCATATCTTAGAAATCACTATACCTTCTGCATGTTAACCGGCCATTCCTCTGACAAGCATAGCACGCCCTTACTTTTCCACTCATGTTTATTCCAGTCAAGACTCCTCCACTGCTGGCCTTTCTGAATGCAGCCAGTGTGCCCTTAAGCCTGTGCACTAGTTAAGTTAAAGCCCCAGTGGCAGGGAGGTAAGTGAAAATCCTTACAACTCCAGCCAATCAGGTGATGCATATAAACTAACAAAGCTGGAGTGTAATCATCTTTTACCCAGCCAACTCCAGTCTGTGACATCACGTAGCCTTGAGGTGTACCAAGGACAGCAAACGCGACACACACACACACACACACACTGCTTGTTTCTTAGTTCAGATTGCCTTAACCCCCCCCCCAAAAAAAGTACATTTGTTTAAACTGAATATACATCCACTTCCATGGTGCATGGAGAAGGCGAAAAAAAAGTCTTAAGAACTCAAACTTTAGCAACTCTTGCAGTATAAAGAGCAACTTCACTGTGACAGGTTTTGTTTTGTGCACGCGCTGTATGGTGTCGCAGTATGGGATGAGATCGCTGCCACGATTCAAAACCCGCAAAAAAAAGTTTAGCAAGGTCGAATAAAAGTTTTAAATGTCTGAAAAAAAGTTTTGCAAGGTCGAAAATAAGTTTTGAATGAACATTCAAAAAACTTTTTTTTTTTTGCGGTTTTGAATCGTGGCAGCGAGCTCATCCCATATCGCTGGGGTCTTGTTTAACGTTACCTTCGCAGCGCTTTGAACCATCGAGCTGGAGAAGGGCTCGGCGGGTTGCTCATGGTGGCTCTGCGGGTTCAGGTGGCGGCAGGTAGACGGCTCAGGAAGCGGCAGCTGGTGCGGTGGAAAACCCTCACAACAGCGCTATTCACCTCTCATGAAGAGCCACAATGCAGGGACCGAGCAGCACAACGGAGGATGCGAGTCAGAGCTGCGCATTTACTACATAATCCGCCACGCACGTTATTCAGAAAAGGTGGCGTTGTGAGATATTCTCAACCCCACAGCCTCCCGTTAGTGCTTCAAACGTGTTTGCTCGAAATGAATATCCTGTCGTTGAGCAACAACGCAGTGCGGCAGCCTGGCGCAGCTCCACTGTGGTGTCGCAGGCATCCAGACTCAGCAGGTGTTTGTAATAAACTAATTAAATGTTAAGAAGTCCGGGCGTTGAGGGGGAAAAACACTCAGCGTTGGAAATGATTTAAAGTAAATTGTTTATATAATACTGGTGTACATGATTTTACATTACAGGGGGAGGGGGGGACGTATCTTACACATGGACAGATATTACATGGGAATCTCCTTTTTCAACAACACACAACTTGTAGTGCAGTCAGTTTCAAAGACACTTTAAAAAGAGATGGAAACTTTTTCAGGAAGGGTGGGAACATTTCCAGGATCCTTTTTTTTATTATTATTTAGTACTAAAAGAATGGATGTTCAAAGTCATCATAAGGAGTCCACTGGTACATTTAAAGCCAACCCACGCTTGACATCATTTAAAACAGATAAGTGACCTCATCAGACAGACAAGCTTGTGAGGTATCTTTCATCCCTTTTGCACAATAAGACAAACTCGCTGTAGTGTGTCCTGTGAATCCACTCGCAGTGTTTCTACTTCTTGCTTGAATAGATTAAAAGGGGAGCTGAAGCCAGATCCTCCTGATTTGTCAGCTTAAAAAATACTTTAATCCATTAGTAGACTGCAGGTGAATACCATACAATTCTTGTTATTTGTGTGTGTGTATATATATATATATATATATATATATATATACACACATATATATATATATATATAGGTTGCATTTTAATTATAATCATGTTTCTTGTTCAAACACTAGTTAGTCGCCATTATATACGTTAGAAACATGGAAATAATGACCTGTATGTTTTATAGCTTGTTACTCCTTAACAAAAGTATCCATACTCATTCATTTTGCATAATACAGAACTTTAAAGATTTCACGTTTTCTTTTAACCCTTTCTTTGAAAGTTGGAGCCCCCTTTCTGGCATACGACTAAAAAGTATCTTCCTTAACTTTGATGCAATTGAACCCTGTGTAAAGTAATATTTAGGCTTCTTAGGTGACATTCACCCTCATGTCCCTTTTCCCAACAGCCACAAACAGCAGAGGGGTGTGCAACATCTCCATCCAAGGGAACATCAAATCAAGCAGTCACATTTGGTTGAGGAACCAGTCCATGACATCATGTTGAGAGGTTTTTAAACCTCAAATTATTTTCCACATGGCTTAGGAAGTCCACAGAGAGACTTCGTAGACGAGCATTGTAGTGAAACCCTCCTCGGGTGTTGTTATTGTTGTTGTTGTTGAATGGTTGGGTTTCTGCGCTGTTTTGTTAGTAGGAGCAGAGAGCAAGTCCAGGTACATAGCCCCCGTTTCTATGGCTTGTTTCCAATATACGTGGTTATTGGTTACAGTTGAAATGCAGTCAGATGTGAGAGCAAGGGGGGGATGGCATTATATGAGGCACTCAGCATTATTCAGAAGGTATAGTGAGAAATCATACATTTGACTAGTATTAAGTACAAAGGCTAACATCATTGATTAACTATACTTCATAACTTACTTATTTTTCTGGAGTGGGCATTGGAGATTTTTTTTCTCCAAAGTAAAATGCTACAGCCTGGACATCTTTTCTAAATCAAACAGCAGGATCTGATTTTAGTTTTTCGTATCAAGAGATTCTGCTGCTTCACCATTTAGATTTCCAAATGTACTTGCAGAGGGCCAACGTCGCTCTCAAGGGACTGCAGTGTCTGTTAGTGGGGAGAAAAGGAGCGAGGTCGAGATGATTTCCCCCCGAAATGGGACATAATGTAATAGACACAGGATCACTGTTGTGAGCCACTCCACTTCATGGAGGTTGAACATAAGACATTGATTTGTCTTCCATTTATAAAAGATGAATTATGTTCAGCAAAACATTTAAGACTCATCCAATATCAGCTAAAAGTTGCTTGGATAATGGAGTCCAGGCTAGTAAGTGTATTAACAACGCTCCGCTTGGTTTTGCTCGAGTCAGTTGACCACGTGTCTAATGGCTTGCATTGCATCAGTATTGCTTTCCAGTTCACTTAAAATGGGAGTGTTAGATCCAAGGATGATTCTGTTAAGCCTGAGAAACAGAGATCTAGCCACTGTACATCCGTATTTCATCAAGTTAAACACACAACATATTGGATTTCAGGAGTGGCAAAGGGAGATGCTAAAAATTGGATTGTGCTGCAGAAACAGCATCCCCTATTATGGGATGGAGTGGGCTAAAGTAGAGCAGAGCTCATCCAGTTTTAAATTCTGTATGTCCTTCATGATTCCACTTGTGTTCCGGTGATGCCCCTTTGACGTGACAGGCTCCAGTACAGGTAGGCCGAGGCTCTTGCTTGGTCCAGGCTGCTTAACACAACCCTCCTGTGAAGATTGTCCTGATGCAACTGAGTTAGGAGAGCTCAAAGCCTGTGTTCATGCTGATAGCGTAGCGCAGTTTGTCGCGCAAGATGCTCTTCTTGCTGTAATTGGGCAACTTCAGCAGGTTGAAGCACGTTGATGAGGTGGGAAGTCGACCACCAGGCTCCTTCTTGCGGATAGTGAAGAAGCCCCGAAGAACACTGCCAAGGGTGTCCCCAGTGTCCTAGACACAGGAAATACTCTGCTAGTACAAGCGTAACACGTGGACGCAGCATCAATTTCCTCCTTTTGTTAAAAATCTTACCTGATCATCTGAAACTTCCACACAACGGATGGAGAAAGGCGGTTTGAGGTAGGCAAAACCTAGAAGAGGTGGCCTTGAGCAGCTGGTGACAAACTGTAAAAAACAGACAATAAAAAACAGACAAATGATAAATGATCATTGTTGTCTCATTTAGGCATTTAGCCACCTTCAGGTACAAATGAAAAGCTGGCAATTACAAACAGACGACAATTTACTTTAAGGAACATAGCCCTCTCTTCGGCATTGAAGTCACTGGACAGGATGTCCCACAGCCAGATGATGACACGGTGGCTGCTGTGAAAACCTCCATAGTAGACTGTGTGTTTCCTGAGAAACCGAGAGGAAGACAACAAGGATGAGCCTCTCAAGAAGCATAGAGATATATATAAAGGATAGAAAAAGTGCTATATTTGGGATACATTTGTTGAGGAAACTTCCATTACAACAAATATAACATATAGTATCATGTCTGAAATGTCACATACTTGAGGTCATCCAGATCAATCTCAGCATTGTCTCCCGAGACAAGACGCTGAACCTCAGGCGTGGAAAACATGTGCAGCCACTCTGGGTTAATTATGCTGCGAAAGCCCCGAATGAAAGCTGCCGTTTGCTCCTTAATCTGCGTGTGCATCCGGAAGTGAGCCATGAGGTGGATGTAGCTTATCCTGCAGGAAGTGGTAGAGTTAAACAGAGATTTCAGCAATTAGCAAAAGGACAACATTTTCAATGTAAAATGGGTCTGTACCTTATTATTGTTTCAATATGCTATGAATTTACGTACTTGTTTTCGTTGGTGACTGGCATGGTTTTTCCCCCAGGTATCAACTCATGACAGACAAGCTGTAACAGAAAATAGCTTTTAACTTGTGAAATTCACCTATTTAACTACACTCAATCATATCCTCCACATTTTCCATTCTTACCTGCCCCATAACATCCTCATCATAGGATAACGTCAGTCCAAGATCCCCTACATCGCCATCATAGCGCTGAAAAAAAAATTAAATAAAATGAAAGATGTGAGATGGAGATAAAACTGTGAGAAATTAGCGAAAAACTAAATTGTCTGTGTGTAATTCTAGTTGACCTTAATGGAAGTGAGGTTCTTGTAAAACTCAGAGTCCAGCGAGGGCAGCTCATCGATGGAGCTGTAGAAAGTGCTGTGGTGGTGACCCAAGACTTGACTGAGGAAGAAGGAGGCAAAAGGGACGTCCACAACAATTCCCTGAGTACAGAGAAGTTACAGTTAAACATTCATCGTTTAGATTTCCTAAAACGCTGTGTTCAGAGTGAGATGGGGGAACAGATATACCTCATATACGGCTTTTCCGAGCATCTTCCCCACAAACTCAAAGAGCTGCAAATGGTTCTCATGGATGTACGATGTAGGTGAAGGATACAGCCTTTCATTTCCACTTGTAGTCTACAGAAAATAAATATTACAATCGTACAAAACAAGTCAAATCAGTGTCAGCGGCAGAAGTGTGAAGTTAAAAAATGTGTTTCCATTTGCCTGACTTACCCTGAACAGGTTGAGAGCAGGATTGAACACTTTCTTAATGATCTCCTCTAGAAACTCTTTGAACACACCGTCCTGATCAATACCCGCCTCGTCTACTCCCAGATCATTGACAAACTTCACACGAATTACGCCTTTTATAGAGTTCGCTGGTAATCGACGGAGCTGGTCATATCCATCCTTAGGACAGGGGAAAAGTGTTATCATGGAACAACTGACAGAGTATTATGATACTAAATCTTCCTGATCTGTTGACTCCATACCTCTAACATCCGTGAGCGACGAATGGTAATATGGGTGACGTGTGGTGAAGCAGAGCTGGTTTCTATCAATCCTAAATTTTCTTTTTCCTTGGTGACGATGTTCCTGAACAGCAGCACCCTCTAAAATGAGAGGGAAAGAAATTATGCAACTGAAAATGAAAACAGCACTCTCCCTCAAATGAAAGGATCCTGTTTACTCACGTTTTTATGTGGAATCACATGTGGGATGTACTGCAATAAAAGCTGGGCTCTTCTCTTGCCTTTCTCCAACTCTTGGAACAACACGCTGGGCTTCAGGTCCCTGAAATCCAACAGCACAAAGATGTAAAGGTGAGCGTTTAAAGATAATCAAAGCTGTCTATCCCAAAACAGAATGCGGATGTGTTTAGGATATCAACAGCTATTCAGTGTTTGTATTTACTTGCGTAGCCAGTGGTCATCAGGGGTGAATCGTCGCCTGCAGTCCCGTTCATAAAGCACCATCAACCAGCCATGAACACTGTGGAACAACTCCAGTTTCTCTCCCTTTGCATTTTCTGTTAAACACAAAATATGAAAAAATGTACCTTTTCAATTAGGTGCCATCGTCATAACTTTCAAGATTCAGTGACATCACACACTCACCTAAGATGCCATCCCATATCATCTTGTACACAAACGTGTTCAGAAATGAGGAGATAGTGAGGAGTTCCTCTATCTTAAAAGATGTTTGTTCTTCATAGACTTCAATGTCATCCAGAATTCTGCAACACATTAACAGCGTGTCATGAAATGTTGCCACTACACCGGGCTTCTTATGCACAAGGCAGTAAAACTGAGTGAAATTACGTAATGAGGTGCCGTGAGCAGTCACAGAAGAGCATGAGCATAGCCAGGAGCTGCTTGGACTCTTCAGTGTCATTGTTCAGACACTCCATGAACAGTTTGAGGCCTCCCTGTGGACCCAGCTCACAGATGAAGGCCCAAAGTTTGGGCAAAAGGTCATCAAGATGTGTCAGACCTGCACGGAAAGAGAAAGAGAATGTACAGTGACATACTCATAACATATATACAGTACCAGTCAAAGTTTGGACAACCTTCCCCTTATTTATATAAATATATATATATGACATACATAAAAATTTTTTTAAAGTAAGATTCTGCTACTGACCTGTGAGTATCTGAAGTCGTATTTGCGTTAGTGTTGACAGAGCAGTCTGGTAGAGCACGCAGATGCTGCACACCTTCTGAACTTCAGCCGAGTCGACTCGCTTCCCTCCGACTGGTTTCAGGATGTTCCGTACAGAGGCCGACTTCTGAAATGCTCGCTTGAAGAGGTCTGTCAAAACACAGAGACAACAAATCAGGGATGCAGAGAACCTTCAAGAACCTCCAAAACTTTTTTTTTAAACAAACTGAACTCACTTTTAACTGGGAGGTTGTTCTGAGACGTGCTGGGTTGCGGGGGTGGCGGAGTCGGCTCCTGACTCTCCAGTTTTTTAGAGAGAACGTCACTGAAGAGGGTCCGAATGACAGAAACACCCCACAGGTACTGAAGCTGTTTAGTGACCAGCGGCATTGACTCATTCAGACTACAGAGAACGGGAGACAGAGGGGAGACAAAGTCAAGTACAGGTATCTGGCATTGAATAAACAAATATTTATGCTTTAAAGGCATAGAACAGATTATGGCTTAATATGAAGTCTACAGTGGCAACCCATTAAAGCTAAAGATCTGCCTCAGGAAGGGTCAGTCAGCTTGAGTAAGTCTGTCTAGCCATATCAACTATGTTGTATTTAAAAGGGCCTCAAACCTTCCACTGTTTGTATATTTTGGACCTCCTGGGGACCCATTTTCTATGCAGTTTTCAAGTGAATATTAAGTTCTTGGATTCATTCAAGCAAATATTAGGTATTTTCACTGACCCGTAGTCCACAGTTTGGGAGAACCAGCCCAGGACAGGGTGCCAGTGGGTAAGGTTGGACTTCTTTTGGGATACATATCCCTGGCAGTAGGACAGCATGTCAGTCAGGTCCTTCACAAAATGGTTGGCCTCCTCCTCAAGGACTTTCTCATTAAGGTAGGCCAATTGGATTAGGTTGCCTATCAGACATGAGAAAAATGCAGTCACAACGATGAAATTAACTGTCTACAGACAGATCGCATCAATGACCCCATATTCATCCAAAATACTATACCAAGTAAGCAGAGTGTGTGGCTCCCCTCAAGACACACACAGATGTCCAAACACTGTTCCTCACGGCTGAGAAACAAAATGAACTTCCGCAGCAGGTCGTGCGTCTGGATGGACGCCATACACTGTTGAGGAAGAGCAAAAATTAAAATTTACTCTCCAATATGTCAGATTATTACATTCAGTCCAACTAATTACCAACATGTGAGGGCTTTTACCTCTGGAGTAAGCACATTGAGGTGGGTTACGACGGCTGGAACTGACATGATGTGAATGAGGAATGATCTTAGCAGGTTATCGGAGAAGTGTGCAGCAATGACAGGCCTGCAAATAAAAACACAAAAACACAAAGCAAACTAAATATCTATCCTACTCTTCGTGTATTAAAACTGTAATATTAACTTGGCACTTACAACCATCAAATTACCATCTCACCTTAATGACAAAGTGAAGATAGCTGTCAAAGTGCCTTTGGAGAGAGACGGTTTAGAACGAGCCAAGCCATTGGTCAGCAAGATCTATACAAGAAAAGTTAAGATGATATACAATGTACATTTCTATTCAAATGACAGCTGGCACTGAAGAAAAACATCTGTGTCACGTGACTTCATTGAATGAGTTGATCAAAAAAAGCATGAGCTGTAATTCTGTACCTGCAGCATTGAATAGAATCCCTTTTGATTGAGATGGCCCATGATATTTTCACAAATCCTTGTTAAAGCGGGTCTGAGAGCTTCTCCTAAAATAATAAGAATGAGAATGAGAACTGCAGAAAGTGTGTCCTGTAATAATAAAATAAATGTTTACAATAACAACCTCAGCTTGACTTGAGACTTACCCTTCCCTCTGACTATCCGCCAAGTTGAAGTGTCTGTGAAGGTCACCAGCATGGTGAGGTACAGCGTTACCAATTTATTGTCCTGAAGTATGTCAGGCTGCAAATCACAAAACAAACAGTGACATGTACAATTAAAGTCAAAAAACGAATACCAACAAAAATTTTCCAGCCTCAAATCAACACTAACCTTTAAAGTTTTCAGTCGCTGACAGCAGATCCACAGCACATCTTTGATCTGTTTGAGCCAGGAAATGGTGAGTTCCTTGGAGAGAGCCAAGGAAACATACCAGACCTGAGGGCCAAAAACGATAACAGTCACTGAGACAAAAATCACAATTTATAAATATTTGGTATATGGCGAGTATAAACATATGCATACTCACTTTAGATTCATTTTCAACCTCCATGCTAGCAAGGATAGCACGACAGAGCTTCTCGAACCTCTGTGTGATGTAGAAATTACAGTGTAGAAATGTTATACTTTATATATGCACATATACAAAACATTATTATAAACCTAATTATGAAAGTGACTCAACTTCTACTACTTTTGTACTAATGAGTGTTGATTATGTATTGGTCTAAACAACATCGCTGGCAACTCACCATCTTATCCTCTTGGCTATATATGAATAGTAATTTCCGAGCAATTTTGAAAATCGACAGTGCATTTCTTTTTAATGTCCCAGTTTCAGAAGCTTGAAAAAAGTCATCAACCTCTTTCCTGGTGAGACAGAAAAAAAAGATATTGAGATAACATTTACACAAGCAAAACTGAGTAAAAATGGTTCTACTTCAACAAAATATTTATTCTTTTTTTCATGCTGTTCATGGAAAACAAACTGAACTCCAAGGTCTTCCAATCACAAGTGACTAGTAAATCTGCTATAAATAAAATTGGAGACCTTACAGTACCTTATTTGCTTCTGGAGTCTGCAGCGACAAAGAAATCTCCTGACCAGGGCTTGAATATTGGTTGCTGCTCTCTCCTTCTCCTTGTGTCCTTTTCTTTCCTCCCTGGCCTGCCTGGCTTTGTCCAGGAACTCGGACTTGGAGCTTTGAGGTACACTAAACATTGTGCAACCTAGAAAAGAAGAATTTAACCCACTTGACCGATGTATAACTAACCTATACACTGATAAAAAGAATGCTAGCTCTTATTGATGACATTTTGACAGTACATATGACTGTGACTGTGAGAATGCAGCGTCCAAACAACTGCACATTACATTGTTTTGAGTGAACATAACAGTAAACGTACCTGCGATGTTCCTCAAATGAAGATTTTGTCTGGCCTTTAGGCTCACCTGGCGCTAAGCGCTATACCTCCTCAGTCATTTTGTTGTCCTTAAGATCCAAGCAGGAGAAAAGACAAGCGAAAGATGAAGACTAACTTGCCATCGCTGGAGCAGCGGGTGATACAGTAAAGATGGAGCTGGAGTGGTTAGCACACAGGGCTAGTTCGCCGCTTCTCGGCTTGATACTGTCTCAGGGAGAATCTTTTCACATTAATTTACCGATATCCATCATCATTGGGGAGTTGGGTTTGATCCTGTACCAATGACAGCCTAAAAAACACAGGGAAAAGACCGTTTCGAAATGTAAACAATGAGAGGAGATCCGTACATTGACTGCAGCCATTAATCCCCTGTGTCGCATTAAATGAGTCCGGGTAGTGTTTGTGTACATGTTTAAATCGTTATATGATAATATTTATCAATAAAGGGTTTGATATGTGCCAAACTATCTTTGTTCGTGTTGTCACAACAGCAACTTTGTTTCTGGTGGTGGATAACGCTTTTGTCTAGTGTGTTGGGTGGGTGGCGGGGGGGAATGTTATCACTGTTACTCCTTCAATAGCGGAAATGTGCAGGCTAAGGCTAATGTAATTAAAGCTATTTTCCACAATATGTGAATTTAAAGTGGTAGGACTGAAAGTGGGCTGAAGTCAGGTGCTTTGTTGTCGCTTATGTCTCATTTGACCTCATCTTGAACACACTGTAACATTTAACAAAATAATATTAACTGTCCCTTTAAACAGAGCACGGGAACGTTGACGTCATTTTTAAAACTGCGCAGCGTTGGACCGGAAGGAAGTGGGTGTTAGCTGACTGACGTTAGCAAGCTACATTTTCTAAGTCTGCTGAGGTTCTATGGTAAATATACTTGTGTTTTATTAAGGTCCAATTACAAACGCGCTACTATTGTTATGCAGAGGAAATTGTTTAAATAGTCACTGTCATACGTGTACATTCTGCCAGATTTTTAATTATATAATATAGGTAACTTTAGTTAATGCTAACTAGCTATCTATCTCGTTAGCCGTGCTGGCTAAAATCTAATTACTGCTGGATTGCGGGATACGGTCCAGTGTTTTACTTTATACAGAGGGGAAAAGCCGTGAACAGTCGTACAAATGTAATAACGCGTATTAATAGCGCTTTGAAATAGGATAGCAGCCGCATAGCAAAGTTCTGTAGTACTGTCTGTAAAATGTCTCAGCCCTGTTCCAGCTTTTTCCATTGCTTAATAATGACAACCTGATCAAAAATCATAATGAAAGAAGAATTTTCTCCTTAAATTGTACTAATAATAGTTTGAAAGACCCCAGACCCACAGCTTTTTTTCTTTCCTATTGACAAACCTTTATAATTCCGTGAAGAGAAATAGCTGTTTTCTACGTGTGTAATTATGTAAACATTTTGCCAGAAACTAATTATATTAATATGACAATTGCCTTAGTTTTAATGGGTTTTGGAAAATGTCTTTCTAAAAGTATTAGACAGCAGGGGTTGTAGCCAAAACAGCGGTCGGTCCTGAGACCGTGGTCGCTAACAGAGACCACTGCGTACAGTGCCTACTAAAGTTTGTGAGACAGACTGGTAGACAGATCAATAGCTAGATGAAATAAGGAACATTTACTTTAACAAGTTCAACTCTCTCTTATCTAAGACTTCAAGGAGCTTAATGAGCTCCCAAAATAAAAAACATACTCCTAAGAGAAGGATATTATATACATACACATCCAGAGTCCCAATATCAACATGCCACAATCCGAGGGACAGTGAATGACTTAGACACACAAATACATACAGAGGATATGTATGATTAATGAGGGATACAGAGTGGAGTTGACATGGTTTTATTTGTTTGAATCCAATGTCTTTATTCTGTATGAATGTTGTGGTTTCTTTAAGTAGATGGCATACTTTCTGTTAAATAATTCTGGTTATTTGTTTGTCTT